>SNQJ01S0151436.1:0-13111 GCA_010110895.2 Picea sitchensis
TATTGGATCCTTCTTAGTGGATAATAGACTTGGATGCTTAAGAAAATCCAACCATTATGTTTTAGGAAGAGGATATGGAGATCCATTTCATTCCTATTTTCTGGTGTATTAAGGAAATATTTCTATTATTCTCATATTTTATTCTCTTTTTATTATGACATATTTATGTTCTCTTATTCTATTCTCCTTGTTAATCCTTCTATGTTTTACAAATTTCAGTTATATAATCATTGGCATCCTCATCTCAAAAATGCTTTTGATTGAGAGGCTCTGCTTAGATTCATCTCTGCAATCACTGCATATATGATCCCTCCCAACCTTTTTACTTGTTCATATACCTTCTTTCATTTGATTTTTGTTCTTACCAACATGGACATTGGGGATCACGTTGATATTGAAGGCTCGACAAGCCTTCTATGGGCTTGTATGTTTGGACTCTTCTATTTTTTTCCCCACATCGGGAGTTTTGATTTATTTATTACAAATATTTACTGGAATTGGTTAATATAAGTTTATTGAATTTGTCAAACCACAATGCTAGACATATGAAGATTCCCTTAAAAATCTCACAATAGCCTTAGAGAACGAAGGATTCACCACTGAGATTGTGGAAGATCTCAGGGATGTATACCATACTCAATACCAAGAACCCTCTGATATAGAAGGAGAAATTTATGACGAAAATTGGCAACCCCTTGAAGAGGAGCAAGATTTTTCCCATGATTCGATAGAATGCAATGAAGATTTAACTACAGAAGTGAATCATGAGGATGAAGCACTAGTAATCGCTCCTCTGTTCAATGAATCTCTCCAATATCTTATCTCTCCTGCACAAGATGAAGAGAATGAGGTGAGTCATTTTCCTTTCTAGTTTTTTGATGACACTTTGTTCTATGATCCAGAAGGTGAAGAAGTAAAGGAACCCTTGGAAAAACTAGCTCCTTCATTTTTTTATGAAGACAAAGAGATGAGTCTTGGTGATGATGTACTAGACCCTCTTCCATTTTATGAAGCCATCCAAGCCATTAATGCTCCTACACAACAAGAAGTGAACACAGTAAGTTATTTCTCTTTCCAAGATTTTGATGATGCTTTGTTTTATGAATTGGAAAGTGAAAACGTACTAGAGGATCCCTTGGGTGCATTAAATCCTTCATGTTATGATAAAAGCAGTAACATTGTTGATAATATTCATGAGTTCATACATCTTAGAAGATGTAATTGGGATGTGATTGGTTCTAATAAGGATCCCATTTATGATATGGAAGGACATTTCCAAATTTTTCCTTTACAACTATCATATGAGTTTACTAATGGTTATGACATGTGGAAACAAGGAAACGATTTAGTTATAGACATCTCCAAGGGTGACCTAGTTCTATTTTCTCCTGATGATTTTAGGTCATACCTTGAAGATTTTGATGAGTAGTCCTTTGAGAAATTGGATTTATTTTATGAAGAATATTATCAACCACCGTTGTGCTCAGATCTTGATAGAGGTGAGGACATTGCTTTCCCAAAGTAGGGTACTTGTGACAAGGTTCTCCAACCCCCTTCGATTACTTTACCTTGCTATGTCATTAAGGGTGTAGTTGGGAAACATGTCCCTTGTCTTGAATTTTATCTGGGGTAGAGCCTTATTTTAGAATCCATGGTAGGTTGAATACCTTAAAAAGAAGTTTGTTATATCAATCTTCCAACCTTCCCTTAAGAAATTTTCATTCATCCTCTAGGTTCTTACTAGTCCTTTCCAAGACCTTAGGATATGATGATGTCCAAGGTATCCAAATTTCAGACTCTTTGAGTCGGTCCTTTGAACCTTTGATTTTTCATGATCCCTTTCTGATATGGATTGAGCACTTTCCTAAGAGTATGAATTGGCATAATTTTTTCCCTCCCTCCTGCCTCCATGAGCTAGACTTTATGATTTCCAATGATACAATACATTTTCTAACTCATGTTATTTTTGTGCTTGACTTATCATTGTTTGGTTTATGATGAATCACAAAGGAATGTATTATGAGACATTGCTAGTATGTTTTCACTGGCTATTTGACTACACCTAAGCATTCAACCAACAGGTAAGTACAGGTAAGTAGGTAGGCATTTGCATTCATTGTATATACCATCTGCATATCATGCTAGAGTAGTGTAGTTTGTAATTTGATTTCCATTTGTATATATGATTGCTTACTTTTATTTCATTGTACCATATGCGATCTAGGGGTGATATCACCACCCCAAAAGATTACTAATCATTTTTGTTGAGATCTAGCAGATCACAGGTCATGCCAGAGATTCTTAGGTTCTCATGCGCTCTACGGTGAGCAGATGTCCCCAATTTGGATCTAGATGTTATCCCCTATCCTAGGGATAACTAAGGAGATTATGTCTCAAGGCCTATAGGTCCTAGACATGGAGTACCAAAATCCATATGAATTGAGCTTGGCCCTGGAGGGCCCATATTTTCTTCAACACCTCCTATCTATCAACAACAACAACATCCATCCCATTGGCCCAGTTCTGAAGTAGCAGTGGGTCTTGCTCCATGAGGTAATGAGTCTGGGTATCATGGTATGTGTAACTCTGATTTTTGAAGCAATTGAATATGTGCATTGAACTCTCTTTTGTTTCATGATGTTTTTTTGGAATATATGCTCTTTGACTTGTCCATACCTGGGGGGTGTGACATAGTGCCCTATTAAGTTGGTCCCCTTATGGATGAGTTTCCATTGGGTGGATCTATGAAAGTTCATCATCCATTCCTTCCATACTTACCAGTTTTCATCATTGTCCCTCTCATATTTCCCCTACATTGGTTCGGGCATTGGGTTTTCCAAACTAGTAAGGGTTTTACATTGCCTTGTGGGAAGAAGGGGCTAAAGGCCTAGAGGGTAAAAGTAGTTGGAAAAAGTTAAGAGAAAAAAATAACCTTGAGATGCTTCGCCCAGAAATTCCCAAGAAAGGAATAAATGTATTCTCAACAAGAAAAGGGGACTCGTAAAACAAAATAAAACTCAAGATCTATTTGGTGGATAAGAGGTCTCATCATGAGCCGACCTGTTACGTCCATGGGCATGTAGTGGTATGAAATTTCCATACATCTACTCACCAAACTAGGGTAGTGTATCTTGTTGGCATAGCCAAGATAAAGTGGGTCTCATCACGAGCCAACCTTCTCATTTCCATGAAATGCTTGTGGGTAACGTTGTCACCACTGGTCACCACACCAGGACAATGTCCTCCAACTATTCTCTTGAAAATAAAAAGAAATAAGATAAAGAGTAAAAGGCATTGAATGGGATGGGAAACAATAACATCCATGAAAAGGTGCAACTCACCCTCTACAGAGGTACCCATAGGTAAGACCTACATTTCCTTGTTATCACTGCACCACTTTCCTAAACATTCCCTACACCATCTCATACATCTACATGACCTATATTGGTCTTCACCTAGAAAACACCCCAAACTTAAGGAGGATTAGCCCAATAGGACATCCTGAGACCCTCTTGAAACCTAGCTTGTTAAACTGCATAGCGTCTTTGAGCATTTGTCTGGGTAAAGGGGGGTTTGATGCACATGTTTGGGTAATTTTATTATTAGACGTGATTGACATTGCTATGATCCCTGTGACTTATGATCCCATGGATGGAATACTTGTTGTTACTGTAGGACCATTCCTGACAAATAGGTACATATGGGGAGATAATTAGTTCATACCTCCATGGGGCTAAAATCCCACCAGATGGATGTTGTGACCCCATCCAAGGGTAGAGAGACACCAAGGGATTGCACCAAATAAAAAGAAGGATGTTCCACCAGAGACACTTTGGCAGGCCTGGAACTAGGGGGATCTTTCCCTCCCCCTTGATCGTTGGCCTTGGGAGGCCCATGACATCACCCTTGTGACCCTAGACATCACCCAACATCATATGGACATGATGAAGGCAGTTGTGTGCCAAGTGGCATGTGTGGCATCATCCAGAGGCCTTGGAAGGCCTAATGTTTTTCTCATGGAGCTTAATGTCCCACCTATGAGGCCCAACGTCACCCTAGGAGGGCATGATATCACCTCTACCACACTTTTAAGGGTTTAATTCTTTAAATTTATGTAAAATATATATTTTTGATGTAATTTGGCCATGTCGCATTTTTTTTACCTAAATTGTAATTAATGGTCATGATTATTGTATAAATAAGGGAAAAATCTCTTATATTTTTCATCATCTTTCACTCACACAAGTGTGAGGTCTGAAATTCGGCCCTCTTTAAGAGTACTTGGCTGAAATTAAGTGGTGTGCAACTTCTTCGAGAGGCTATTTTTGGTGTATTTTGGCATTTTCATGGTGGAAAGTCTTCAACTAGCGTTGTTGGCTAGATTATTCTTGATGAAGTAAAATATGCAATCTCTTCATTTATTTTGAATGGTTATGGTACATTTTCTTGTTCATTTCTAAGATAATGAAATTGCTAGTTTGAAACCCTAGGGGAAAAGCACTTGTTATTGTCCTTTTTCTTATCATTTTCCACCTACTTGATTTTGCTAGAAAGCATCTCTTTTGAATTATATACTAGGGTCCTATCTTTGTATCACTCTAGTAGAATTGCTTCATTATCTTCATACATTTTATTTCAAGCTTGATCTAAGGAAGAAGTAAATCGCTAGGGCCTAGGGTTACGTACTTTCTAGAATTTTTTCCTTATAGGGTTTTAGATATTGAGGCCTTAGGTTACTAACACCTCAATCATCTTACTCATCCCTTTAGATCACCTGTTATCATTTGTGTTTTCCTCTAAGAATTTCCACTGCAAACTTTGACTCCATTACCCTAAAAGGAACTAGTTCACTCCTTGCAAGTGATTGATTGACCAAAACAACTCTTAAACCATCTTCCCTAAGAATTTTACTAACTCTTTCTAACTCTAGATTAGACTAACTCACTAACTAGTTTTTGTTGTTGAAAAATATTTCTACAACCATCTATAACAACAACAAATTCATCCGAAAAGCAATATTAAAAGCTGATTATACATTGTCATTATTGTTTCTGACAACTATTATCATTGTGTCAATTTTAGGCTATCATTTCTTGTCATTTTTGAAGCATTATTGTGTCATAATTGTGGAGCTATTGCTAAATATACATTGTTGTTATAAATATTTATGTTGCTTCAGTTTTACATCAACTTGTTTATCTTTCAAGAATTCATGGTTTTACGAAGCACTGACATCAAATGGTACTTGCAAATAAAATTTATTTTCTGCTTATTGTCTTGTTCTGGGAAGGTACACTTAAATCATCTTTTGCTTCATCTCAATAAAAACTTGTAACTTCTTGTATGAGTGACCTGTGAGAGGGGTGGGAATTCTAATAAATTTTACCTTAGCCTTCTCAAACCCCTAGGTCACTGGGGATGCCTCCCCTAGGGTACTACCCCTAAATAGAAAGAGGTGTCATATTAAGGTGATAGTGATACGACATCCTCCTTGCTACACCAATTTACCATCCACTTTCCTTTGAATTTGGGCAAGTACAAATTGCGTGATAACAGTTCTCAATGTAATATGGTTTCTGAAACATTAGTTGATGAGCTTGGTCTAGAAACCTATGATCTAGTGCATCCAAGTTCACTAGTATGGCTGCAAGGGAAAACGGTTATGAGAATAACTCAAAGATGTAAAAACAATTTTTCCATTAGTGTCAGCTAGGTTGATGAGGTAGAATGTGAAGTTGCACCATTGGACGCCTGTGGAGTGATGTTGGGTAGCCCCTACTTGTGGGATAGGGATGCTACCTTCTATAGGAGCGAAAAAAAAGTACTGCTTGGTCAAGGGTGGCAAGGTGTACCTGTTAAGAACCAAATATCAATATAGCATAGAAAAACCTTAGAAAAAGTACTCAACGCCTTGAAAAAGAGATAATTTCATATGATAAGCCTCTTCACGGGGGTAACCTCCTTTTACCCCTCTTAAATGTTCAAGTACAAGATGATTCAAAATGAAAATGTCTCCTTGGTATATATAGGAAACTAGGAGGTATAATTACAACTAATGGCCTAAAGCCGACATAAATAAAATAACATTACTAATATGTATGCCCCAATTAAGGGTAATGACCAATATTAGGGTAACATGCCCTCCCTTGGAATAGGAGGTGTTGCAACACTTGAGGCAACTGGATGTTTAAATATAAGAGACTCATCTTCCCAAGTGGAATCTTCGGTAGTTTCCTCCATTTAATGAGATACTCACGAAATGGATCTATTCCTCGATTGGTGAATTCTTGTGTCAGGTGATGACTTCGGGCTCCAATATGATTTTCCCTTCCTCGTCAAGGATGGAAATATAGTTTGAACTAGGATCTTGTCACCTATAACCTTCTTTAAGCATGAAACATGGAAAACTAGGTGTACTTTCGTGAATCGGGGAAAGATCAATGTATACCATAGTACCAATCTTTGCAACACCTTAAGGGCCATATTACTTTGGTGATAATTTATTATCCTTCTTGGCTTGCTTGAGGGACATATGTTTGTGGGGTTGTAGTCTTAAAAACATGAAACCCCTAATTCAAAACTTCTTTCACTATGATACTATCTACTTGTTGTTTCATGTGATTTTTATTGCCATGAAATTGGGGCTATCCTTTAAGATTCACCACGGAACTTGTTGTTGTTGATTCTCGATGTGATCTTCCTTTGCTTGAACCTTAGATTTTTATTTTTAGAATAAGTGATGGAAGGAGGGTGGTATCCATAAAGTGCCATAAATGGTGTCATTTTTGTTGCTGTTATGAAAGGAAGTGTTATACCACCGATACAGCAGGGGTAACCATTTGAACCATTGTGTTTGTTTATCGAGAATCAACAACAGCGAGGTAGCCTTCTAGACATTTTTTTCACTATCTAGGTTTTTCCATTAGATTGAGGATGATAGGATCAACTATGAGCCAATTGAGAATTACCAAACAAGAAAAATAATTATGTCCAAAATGTCCAGTGAAGATGGGATCATCACTTACAATAATCTTTTGGGTGCCATGTAGCTTTTGAGCTGTCTCCATGAATGCGATGTGCTTGTGTACTAGCTTTTGAAGGGATGAGAGAGTGCACAAAAAGTGTAGGTACCAGTCGATCTATCAACAATCACCATGATGACACTACTTTCCTTGAGACTTTGGTAATACGTGATGAAATCCATGGAAACCCTCCTCGGTGCCCCAACTTGGAATGGATAATAGTTTATGAGACTTGGGGTCTGGACAATTGTTTTCACTTTATTTTGTTGGAAAACCGAACATTCTAGCACAAACCTTTGAACATTGGTTTAGGCCATCCCAAAAAAAAAATCCTTCTTGACTCTATGGTAGGTTTTCAAAAAACCAGAGTGCCCTCCTCCTATAGAGAGGTGTGCAATTCCAATTGTACCTTTGTTTTGAGTTGGGATTTCTCACATAAATATAAGCGATCTTTTGTACCATAGTGAATCATTTTCCATGTAAATGTCGTGCACCTAGAATCCTTTTGCAAACTTTGAATGAGAGTCACACTTTTTCATCATTCTTCCGTCATCCACTTGCTTCTATTATCCAATTGGTTGGATGATCGAAAAAGATAGCATAGAAAGGCCTCAACATCTCATCCTTTCTTGAGAATGCATACAAAATTTTTCTTGCTTTTATAGGCGTTTCAAAATCATAACCAAGTATCTTGGATTTTTACATTTTTGTTGTTCTTCTAAAAGATAGTCTTTGTTCGAGTATTTAAGACTATCATGATGCTGCTTTGACCTTGAAGTGCCTGTATCTATTAGGTAAGGACACCATTTTTTCAATGCATGTGGTATTGCCGTATTTCCTTCTCATAAATGGGTTTATTGTAAGTCCACGTCCCTTGAGTGGTCGACTTTCAAAATTCGGGGGCCTTCCTTCTTGCATTAGGACTAGCACCAATTCCATTTCTCGAGGCATCGCATTTCCACAATAAAGGTTTTGTGAAATCTGGAGTGGTCAAGGCAGGAGCTTTACACATCACCTCAAGTTGTTCAAAATATTTAGTTGCCTGCAGGTCCATGAAAATGCATCCTTCTTAGTTGGTGTCATTAAAGGTGTTGTTATTCTTCATAGTTCCGAACAAACTGCTGTAGTAACTGTCAAACCCAAAAATCCTCCTAAGATTCTTTAATGTTTTGGGAGATAAACCAATCCATCATGGACTTAATCTTGCTAGGGTCTACCTTGACACCTTCATGAGAGATACAATATGACCAAATAATCTGCCTCCTTTACTCCAAATATAAACATTTGGATGGTTGGCATATAGTTGTAGCACCTTGTCAACATCGCACATGATCCTTCCAAGACTTGCTATAGATTAGTATATCATCCAAAATACTAACACAAATTTTTTCGAGAAGGAAGGGCTTTGAAAATGGAATTCATCAACCCTTGGAATGTGGAAGGTGCATTTGTAAGACCAAAGGCATGGCCAAAATTCATAATGGCCTTGAGGAGTTCATAATGTTTTTGGGATATCTTCTTCCTTCATTACGTCGATGATACCGAGGCGAGGAGGAGATCCAATTTTGTGAAATAGATTGCTCCATGTATTTCATCTAACAATTCATCAATGAGGGAATGGGAAACTTATCTTTAATAGTGATCTTGTTGAGCTCTCTATAATCTAGACTTACATACACCATGAGTTATCTTTCTTGAATACCATTACCAGCAGTGCAGAGTAAGAACTTTGGATAGGTATAATAATGCCAACCTCTAACATTTCTTCAACCATGTGCTCCAATTTCACTCTTCCTAGGTGTAAGGGTATGTATGGTCACGATGTTAGGAGGAACACTCCGAGAATTAGGTGAATTTCATGATCATGATTTTGAGTGGGTGTCATGATTTTGTGAAATAACAACTTGATGCCCTTTTCAATAATTTTTTTCATGTCGTTAGAGGCTTATCACCTTGATGGGTTTCCCTGTGATACCTCACTCTTAACTCAATTTATTTTCCTTCAATGAAAATTTCATGAAAGTTCTTGAAAATTAAAATCCACTATTCCTAATGATTGTAACCATTGGATTCCCTAGTACAACATCTGCACCACCCATGGGTATATGAAATCATTGGACTATTCATTTACATATTCCCCATAGTAAGATTGATCTTATTGGATTTTCGAGAAATTATTAGCTCCTCCTCCATTGGCAATCATTACTTGAAAATCGGCGTTGGATATACAAAGCAATTGAGATCTTTGGCACAATTTATAGTGAATGAGAGTATGAGTACTACCATAATCAATTGGGACTATTACCTTTTCTTTTGCGATGTATCCTTCAATCTTGAGGGGTTTGAGGAGTGATAATTCTAACAAATGCATTGTGATATTGTGAAGTCAACTCTTATGATGAAATTTCTTCTACGTTTTAATCTTGAGATGGTTCTTGTTCTTGTTCTTCTTCCTCTTCACAATCTATGTGAATAATTTCTCACCACACTTATAATCCCTGCGTACTTGATGTCTTAATTAAAGAATAAACCTTTTGCTTTTCTTTCCTCAATTGTTGAGGTGTCAACCTTGTAGGTTAGAGGTGTTTAGGAGAAAAGAACGTGTTCTCTCTATAGATGTTAAGTTAGTCCTTCTAGTAGCCATAGCCATATTTTACTCAACACAGTTCTTGCCACCTTAAATGCATTCTCTAATGATTTGGGTTCTCAAAGGAAAACCTCATGTTGAATGTTATCCTTTAAAGTTCCTATGAATACATCAATCAAGTGCTCATCACGGAATGTCGATTGCTTTATATTCAATTTTGAAATTTTAAGATAACCATTGTGAACCCTTTTGCTTGAGATTTATCAATTGGCTAAAGAAGGTATTGCTCCATGTGTATCCTCATAGTGTGCCTCATTTCTTCCATGAATTGTCCAAGTGATGAGTGATTTGTGAGAATAAAGCCATCGATACCATACAAATTGATTAGGTTACTCTAAATATAAAACAATTCATACCTTTTATGTATGCTTATTTTATTCTGGGAGATCAAAAAAATTCTCCATCTAAAGTATCCATGTGATTGGGTCCCTTGTAATCAAACTTCCTCATATCAATATTAGGAGCGTGGTTGGTCTTCAAACCAAAGTTGGAGTTTATCCATTCTTGATTCACCTTCCTTGTGTCCTCATCATGAATTTGATGGGATGCATTTTCACTGGTGTCTTCTCTGTTATGAAATTTTCAATACTTCATGATGAAATTTTTCAATACTTCCATGATCTCCCCTTTTAAACCATCCATCTTAGTATCCAACTTAGCTTCCATTGAATCCATCTTAGTATCCAACCTAGCTTCCATTGAATCCATCTTCTTTTGTAGTTAATTTGTGTACCTACACATTTCTTCACCTTCATCAAGAGTCCAAGCAGGATTTTTTGGAGGCTTATTTGGTGTAGAAGTTCCCTTTTTTTTTGGCATGTTGGCCAAGTATCACTTTTTAACCTTGATTTTGAGGTGGTTTTGCTAGACAATATTTCTTCTATTGTATCTCCCAAGTTTCCACTCTTATGGGTACAAAACTTTATTTTATGTAGTTCTCTAATATTTCTTCTCTGCAATGCCATAGGTCTGATCAAAATTGGATTCACCAAGTGGAATTTATGGTAACTTCCCCACAACTTGCCGATTTTTGTCCTTTCTAGGAGATCTCACTTGTATAGCATGCCCCACACAAAATAATTGATATAAAATTCTAAAACTCACACCAAAAATACTAGAGACTATCCACGATCCAATGAAACTAGTCCCACTCAATTTGGATACTCTAGGAAGAAGTTATGATTGTTTTACCTGGAACACCTTCTTGAGACTAGTCAATAGGACTAGTCAGATACGCTATCTTACACAGGGTGTATATACAAAGTTAAGATGACCCAAAAGCTAAAATTTTTAGAAAATATACCTTACTAATTTATATAAATATCCTTTGGATTTTAGGGTCTGAAATGTTACATAAAATTTTTTGTAGAAAAAGTTCCACAATGACTCAGTTCAGGATGATTCCAGAACACTATATTGTACAGGATGTATATACGAAATTATAATGCCTTAGGAGCTTAATTTTGAACCCAACATACCTTGATCCGTCTACTAAATATCCTCCAAGTCGTTCCTTCTGAAATGTTGTAGAAAAAAAGTTATAGTGAAAATTCCAAGGTGTCTCAGATGTAGCAATGAAACCCCAAGACCTTGAGCTCTGATACCATATGTTAAGAACCAAATATCAATATAGCATAGAAAAACCTCAGAAAAAGTACTCAACGCCTTGAAAAATAGATAATTTCAAATAATAAGCCTCTTCGAGGGGGAAACCTCCTTTTACCCCACTTAAATGTTCAATTACAAGATGATTCAAAATCAAAATGTCTCCTTGGTATATATAGGAGACTAGGAGGTATAATTACAACTAATGGCCTAAAGCCGACATAAATAAAATAACATTACTAATATAATATTCCCAAATTAAGGGGTAATGAGCCAATATTAGGGCTTAACAGTACCTCATCAAAGCACATCAATAGAGAGAGAGCACAACTCCTCTAGCAGTGAAAGAAGGGCAGACAAGAAGAAAACAAGCCACCTTTGTTAGCAATGGAATGGTGGATATGTGGAGGTAAATAAAGGCCTTATGCATATGTCTCCTTAATGGTCCAGCTTTTGTTGACCAAAATCTTTCAAATAGGGAGGTGTTATCCGAATTGGATCTTGGAAAATATTTTTAAATGTTGTAAATATACATGCTTTTCTTTATTTCATTTTATTTTGTCTTATGGTACAATGGGAAGGTGAAACAAACAACTGTGATTGTTTTCCTTCCAGGAGCATCCCATTAAAATTAATGAGAGCAACGATGAAGAAGGAAAGGAAGGCATATGCAAGGAGAAATAGGGAAGGACAACAACAAAAATTGGAGCTCGAAGAGGGTAACCTTCTCGAAGTTGAGTGGATGAAAGAGTTAATGTGCATGTTCTCTCTGAGAAAGGTGTTTCTGAGCCTTGGCCTCTGCAATTTTGGATTGTTAGTGAGTAACAATAGACAGAGAATGTGTATAACTCACCACATTATAATTTTCTCCTCAGCATAATAAAAGTCCCATTTAAATGTTGAATCTATGAGTTATTGCAATCTATTCTTTGGGAATTTGGTTTTGAGTGACAAGAATGTATGCATACTCTGTTGAAGTGTTTTTTTAGCCTATAGCACTCATCCAAAGCGTTCTCCCATTTCTTTGGAGAATCTGAACTTGTTGTGAATTTAAACATACATGGGTGTTTTATTTACTTCCTGGGTGAACTTATACTTACCTGGGTGAATTCAAAGACCCATGGGGGTTTTTCTTCATTGATGAACATCTAAATTCATCCCTTGTAATTTTTTATTTGTTGTGGGGAATAAAAATCGCCCCTAGATGTTTTTTTAGTTGTTGGGGGGTCACCAAATCGCCCTACAAATTTTTCCCTTCATTGTTGAAGATCGAATCTGCCTCTAGATAATTTTTTTCAACTATTGGTCGAACCATTCCGACTGGGTTACTCTTGAAGTCGATTTGCCTTCATTTAGTCGACCAACATTTCATTTGGTTGACCTAAACATCAAAGAATTCGACTAGGATTTCATTTTTTCGACCCAACCATCAAATCATTCGACTGGGATTTCATTTGGTCGACACAACCATCAAATAATTCAACCGACAGACATCCCTTGGTTGAACCGACTTGGGAAAATCCAACTCGGGTAAATTTCATACATGATTTTAGGGGCTAAATTTCGCAATTGGGATAATTTTCCATGCTTTTTCCCAAAAACATATTCACCAATTTCCATTTTTTCTAAAACCGATTCATTGAAATTCCATAGAATAAAATCATTTTACCTTAAAAATCACCAAACGTTTATAGAAACTATAAAAAATCCTTATAAATTTGAATATTTTTACAAAACTATTGCCAAACATTTTACATTTTGAATATTAAGGACTAGTAACATTAGCCCATGTTGCTACATTTTAATATAAATTTCCATCCTTAAAATCATCCCTAGT
>SNQJ01S0151437.1:3827-23077 GCA_010110895.2 Picea sitchensis
CGGGGGCCTTATTCCTTAGAGCCCTTAGTCTCCCACAAGTTCACCTGGCGGAGTGTTGACTCCAGGGGTTATAGATGTCTACCAATCAGTCCAGTTGGCGAGTGGAACCCTTGGAGAACGTGGTGCATCCTGAAGGGAACGTCACACAAAAGAAACACAAGAAGCGAGTGGAACCCTTGGAGCACGTGGTGCATCCTGAAGGGCACGTCGTGCAAAGGAAATGAACGAGGCGAGTGGCACCCTTGGAGCACGTGGTGCATCCTGAAGGGCACGTCGCATTGATGTGGATGAAGGAAACAAACCTAGATATCCCTAAGACAATAACACCTTAATAAATTCTTAAAACGACTCCCCTAAACAATTGTCATCCAGTTCAAAAACCTAAACCTAAGTCAAAAAACAAAAACTTCTCTAAGATAAAAAAATGTGTTTAACCTTGAGGAAAAAGGCCCTAAATCTAACTCTAAAAGGAGCCTAACCCTAATTCTAAATGACATAGTTTAACTTTTAATGAACTCATAACTTTTATTCAAATTGAAACATAACTTTCCTTAAAAATAAAAATATACATAAATTACAGTTTAGTTAACCCAGACAATAAATTTCCTTGAAGGCATCTCCTTCTTTAAACACAACTTGCAATGAGAGTTCATTAACATTTTGAAAGCTTAACTTTTATGAAAACCCTTATGTCAAATATATAACCTTATAAAAACTTTTAAAGCATAACCCCCTATGAACGCAATAGTTTTTCAAAAAACTAAACTAATTCATAAATAAACGAATACCGAAATCCATAGTTTTGATTGAAAGAACGCATAACCTTCAGTGAATAAATTGAATGCTTAAGGGACTAAACTATTTTCCATAAAACTCATACATAAATTGAGACTAAACCAATAGTAATAAAATTATTTAATGAGCGGGAGTATAAAAAGTATGAATTTAAAAATAAAATGAAAAGATGCATTGGTGCATTTACCTGTTTGGGTTAAAAAAAAAGAAAGAGAGGGAATAATAAAATAGGGAAATGAGCCTTTTAATAAATTTAAGAAAATAATTTTGGGAGAAATGTGGGGGATGAGTGACACTTGTAAGACAGTGAATTTTTGAGCGTTTTTCATTAAAACTTAGATTAAATATGATTTAGGGCAAGGGGCCTCAGGACTCCATAAAAGAAAGGGGAATGGAGGGAAAATGGGGAGGGGTCTATTAGGTATTGTTATGCTGCCGAAATTGTAAACGGGACTGATTGCTTGTGAGGAGTTGGGTTTTTCTGAGCTGGGTTTAGAGTGGTAGCTCAGCCTTGCAGGCAGGCTGGGAAGCTAGGTATACTATCTAGACTGTGTGTGGCCCCTTTGCGGCTCGGGGGGGGCTAAGGGGGAAGCAGAGTACCCCGAGCGTTTGTCTAGGAGGTACCGGTGTAGTCTCTACGGTCGACGAGCAGGAGCGGCGCGGAGCAAGAGCGGCACAAAGAACAGGAGTCATTTGCGGCAAGCGATAAGGCAATGGTATGTTTGTCAGTTTGTAGAGTAACATGCATTAAACTTATGCTCAGATTTAAATTGAATGTAAAGGACATGCATTCTTTTACTGTTATTAGCTTTTTTATATTGGTATCCAGAGATGAAAAATATTTAACTCCAATATGTGTTGGTTCTCATTGGATTGACTAGTTCTTATTACTTGGACGATTTTAACTGTGTAACGTATGTAAAAAAATTTAGTAACTCTGTTATTGTGATTCGGTGTTGAATGAAAAGGTAAAATTTATGACTTCGGCGATTTCTTTTTGTGACTGCTGTAAATTGACCTGAGTTTGTTAAATGAAGGAAGCTCTGGCCTTGCATTCCTCATCCTGTACTCTGCGATTTTATTTGGCTCCCCTGGGCAGTGGTACCCTACAATTTTTTTTTTACTGTTGTGCAAGGCGATTTTACTTTTCTGTTTTAAAACTTTTTAAATTCCATCTTCCCGACCATTAGCACCTCTGCAATTTTGGAGGTAGCGATTACGTTTCTGAGTCGACTTTTCCTTTGGGTAAAGTTGAGTTCCTTCTACTGAGCGAATTTTATTCCTATGTTAATCCTGGGGCGATTTGTTCCTGCGCGACTCGTTTTCAAAGTTGTCTGAGTGACTTCTTCAATGAGTTTTTGAGAATCCTGATAGTAGGTGCAGTGACTGTCTCTATCTTTTTTTTCTCATGGAAGGCGCACCCTTTTGCTAGTGTGTCCTTGCCCACGTCCTGACCCTATTTTTTAGTAGAGTTTGCTTGTTGAGTCACGGTGGGTTGGGCACGATAGCCCGTGATGGTCACCTGTGTCTTTCTGTGGCGTGGCACAACTTTTTCCCCTTTAAAACGACTAGTGGATACCTCCAGCGCATGGCGATTACCTCCCCTTCTGTAGGCTGCATTGACTTTTATTTTGCTGACGAGTTGCCTTGGGTGATGCCAGTGAGTTGCCTTGGATACCCGACGTTGGACCCTTAGACAAAGCTGGCATCATTTACCTTTCAGGGTTGCTTTTAGTTGATTTCTAACTGGAGTTTCCTGTCATGGATTCGCCTGCGTTTCCTATTGCTGACGACGATAAATTTTTGGCAGTTTCCTTGTATTGGTAAGTGCGTAAACCTGCCCAAACACTTGGGGATAGCTGGAAGAGTGGGGTGGCTATAATGGACTGCGTCAGATTGTTTTCCAGAGTAAGATCGTAAAATATTTCTCCCTTCCCGAAACTTTAAATACCCCATCATTTCTAATCGCCACCTTTTTCCTGTTGCTTATTTCTTGTTCTCAAAACCCTTGCACCCATAGAAGTCTTTTAGTGTTCAGTTCCCCTTATTAATGTGAAACTATTATTGTGTATTAATGATTTTATTGTGTTGACGGTTGCCTTGCTGCGTGATTCTGGCCTGCACGCGTCAGTAGCCCACTCGTTTCCCGACAAGCTCTCACAACTGACAGTTTCCAGTTACCGATTCTTCTTACTCCTTGATTGGCGAATGGTTAGGGTAAAGCAAATTCCAATGAAGGTTTAGGCAGAGTCTTGATGCAAGATGGATGAGTGATTACTTACATTTCGAGGAAACTAAGAAGGCATGAGGAAAACTATGCGATGCATGATTTGGAGTTATTAGCCATCGTATATGCCTTGAAGGTATGGAGACACTACCTTGTTGGATGAAAATTTGAATTAAGGACTGATCATTGTGGACTACAACACATTTTTACGCAAAGCAACCTGAACGCGCGACAACGACGTTGGTCGGAATTGCTTAGCGAGTACGACTTCGAGATTACTTACATAAAGGGAACAGTGAATCGAGTGGCTAATGCCTTGAGTCGGAGGCAACACATCTTTTCGGTGTTACCTCTTCAGACAAATCTACGTGAGAAGATTCTCACTTTACAGCGTGATGATGACTGGTACAAAGAAGTCGAAGATTTTATCGGACAAACACAATGATGGTACCAGTAGGGATATTCATTTGATAGCGATAGTTTAATGAAGGTTTAGAGGTCAGATTTATATACCACCAAACGACGAGTTGAATATGTTGATACTGGCCGAGGCTCATAGAAGCGGGATTTACATGGCTCCACATGGGGAGTCCGCGAGAAGAGATAGAGAGGCCGGACAACCTTATTCTTCACGGAAGGGAATGAAGGCCGACATAGTAAACTTGTGGCTAGATGTTAATGATGTCCCGATGGTAAAGTGACATAGACACTGAAACGGAGGAGTTTACTTCAACCACATACCATTCCAAAGAGAATGAAAAGTGGGAAGTTATTTCTATGGATTTTATTGTTGGATTGCCAGCGTGGCCCGGGGAACCGCGACTTCGATTTGTTTAGTGATGGACACTCGGCGGTGCTCCACTTTATTCCCGGTTCATCTGACGTGTCGAGGGCGCGACATATAGCGAGAGTTTTCGCTCCAGTGATATTGTGAGGCTGCATAGCGTACCTAAAAAATATTATATCCGATCGAGGATGGGTGTTCTTGGATAATTTTGGACAAGAAGTTTCCAAAGAGGCCTTGGGAACCCAACGAAATTACAGTACTGCGTATCACCCGGTGATGGGTAAGACCAAATGCCACGAACCAAACGCCGGAAGACATAATGTTTTCACATGTGCGTGATGAGACCAGCTTTCATGGGAGAATTCTTACCTCTGGTAAGTTAAGCTTATAACAACAGTTACCGAGCACCATTAAGATGCGGCCTTTTGAGTTTCTTTATGAAGCGACCGTGTTAGATGCCCTTGAGTTGGGATTGGCGTGAGGATAGAATTTTGGTGGGACCGGAAGCAATCCAAGAAATGGAAGAAAATGCAAACCATAATACAAAGGATTAAAGAAGCACAGGATCGGCAGGAGAGTTATGTCGATGCGCATCATTTCGACCATAGTTATGAATTTGGAGATAGAGTATTCTTGTGGGTAAAACTTTATAAGAGTTTGATAAAGTTTGGAAAGGGAGCTAAACTCTCAGGTTCATGGGACCCGCCGGTGTGGAGAGAAAGGGCCCATGGCCTATCGACTATGCCTTGACTGATTCTTTGAGGCACATGCACGACGTTTTTCATGTATCTTTTTTGAGACATAATATTAGTGATCCCACACATGATATTGACATGAGTTACTTGCGGTATACATTATGAGGGGGCGCTCATGGCTGAGCTGGTCATCTTAGATCATCACGTTCGGCAGTTACGACGTCGTCACGATATATCGAGAGGATCGATTAAGGATAGTTATAGATCCGAACTCTACGACACAGGAGGGCGCATATAATATGCGTTATGAGTTTCCATTTTTGTTTGATAGATAGACTTATGATACTGTGGTACTTTTATTTTGGCATTTCTACTGAGAAACTTGGACAAAGTTTAGACCACGAGAGGGTGTATGTAACATCCCGCTCTTGTGAGCACGTTTTATTGACTTATTCTTTTAGGACAGTTTCTTGCAAGTGATATGGACTCTTATGATGTTAAACCATTTATACTTGATTATGATCACGATTGATATCTGACATGATGTTTACTGTTTGAGTGAGTAGGAGCAAAATTACTTTATTGGCTCGATTTTATTGAGTGTCTGCGGGGTTTTGACCTTGGTGATGTAGAGGCATCGGTGGAAATCCCTTGGATTTCGGATTGAGTCGGGGAGTGTACTATTGGGTTGATTTATTTACGGTGATATTTCATTGGTTTGAAGTGATTTGATGTTGACATGTTCTCACACCGCGATTGTGATGATGTAGGATAGCTTGATAGCTTGCCACCCGGACTCACATATGGAGTAAAGGGGCACACATGATTTCGAGGAGAGGTTGAGGGAGAGGGGTGGACCATGACCTGCCGCATCCTACTAGCACTCCGTCATTGGCTCGAATCGTAGGTTAAATATTACCTAGTTTGAGGGATCCACGATGCCATGAGGAACAAACTTCGATCGGCGATGATTCTAAGGGTCTTGTAGTGGGGGCCTTATTCGCCAAGAACCTTAATTACCCACCGAGTTCCTTTTGGCCCGGAGTGTTGACTCCATACGTTATAGATGTCTACCAATCCAGTCAGGTTGGCGGAGTGGAACCCTTGGGCATGTGGTGCATCCTGAAGGGCATTAACAAAGAAACACACAAGAAGCGAGTGGCACCTTGGAGCACGTGGTGCATCACGAAGGGCACGGCAAACGCGAAGGAAATGAGCGGCGAGTGGCGCCCCTTTGGAGCCGTGGTGCATCCCTAAAGGCGTTGCATTGATGTGGATGAAGAGAGCAAACCTAAATATCTAAAGAAAATAACACCTTAATAGAATTATTAAAAGCGGCTCCCTAAACAATTGTAGTCCGGTTCAAAACCTAAACCTAAGGAAAAAACTTCTCTAAAGATAAAAATTAAGACATCTTGAGGGAAAAATTTCAACTCTAGCTCTAAAGGGAGGCCTAACCCTAATTCTAAATGACATATTTTAACTTTTAATGAACTCATAACTTTTATTCAAATTGAAACATAACTTTTCTTAAAAATAAAATATACATAAATTACAGTTTAGTTAAACCAAACAATAAATTTCCTTGAAGGCATCTCCTTCTTTAAACGCAACCTGCTATGAGAGTTCATTAACATTTTGAAGCATAACTTTTATGAAAACCCAACATCTGTCAAATACATAACCTTATAAAAACTTTAAAGCATAACTCCCATATGAAAGCAATAGTTTTTCAAAAATTAAAATAATTCATAAATAGAGTGAATCACAAAGAAATATGGTTTTGATTGACAAAGCGCGCAACTAGTGAATAAATTGAATGCTTAAGGGACAAAACTATTTTCCATAAAACTCATACATAAACTCGGTTTGAACCAATAGTAATAAAAAAATTTAATGAGAGTATAAAAGGAGTAGCGAATTTAAAAATAAAATGAAAGATGCATTGGTGTATTTACTGTTTGGTTAAAGAAAGAAAAAGAGAGGAATAATAAAATGAGGAAATGAGACTTTAAGTAAATTTAAGAAAATAATTTTTGGGAGAAACGTGGGGATTAGTGACACTTGTACGACCCGATTTAAATTTTTAGGGTTTTCATTAAAACTTAGATTAAATATGATTTAGGGCAAAGGGGCTCGGGACTCCATAAAGAAAGGATGGAGGGAAGGGAGGGGCTATTAGGTATTGTTATCTTTGCGGGGAAATTGTAGCAGGGGTGATTGCTTGTCGGAGTTAGGATTTTTCTCAAATTTGGGTTTTGAAGTGGTAGCTCACGAATTTGGGCTGGGAAGCTAGGTATACTATCAGGGTATTGTGGCCCTGCATTCCGGGGGCTAAGAAGGGGAAACAAAATTACCCTAAGCGTTTAATTTTGGGAGGAATTACCGATGTAGTCTCTCTGGAATTCGTGGGAATGACACAGGCGAGGCTGACGCAATTACAAAGAGTCATTTGTAATGATGATAGGGGCAATATGGTATGTTTAATGGGTTTGTAGAGTAGCATGCATTAAACTTATTCTCAAATTTAAATTGAATGTAAAGGACATGCATTCTTTTACTCTTATTAGCATTTTTATATTGGTATTCAGAGATGAAAAATATTTAACTCCAATATGTGTTGGTTCTCATTGGATTGAATAGTTCTTATTACTTGGACGATTTTAACTATGTAACGGATGTAAAAATTTAATAACTCATTATTGTGATTTGGTGTTGAATGAAAAGGTAAAATTTATGACTTCGGCGATGGCTTTTTGTGACTGTTGTAAATTGACCTGAGTTTGTTAAATGAAGGAAGCTCTGGCCTTGCGTTCCTCATCTTGTACTCTGCGATTTTATTTGGCCCCCCTGAGCAGTGGTACCCTGCAATTTTTTTTACTGTTGTGCAAGGCGATTTTACTTTTCTGTTTTAAAACTTTTTAAATTCCATCTTCCTGACCATTAGCACCTCTGCAATTTTGGAGGTAGCGATTACGTTTCTGAGTCGACTTCTCCTTTGGGTAAAGTTGAGTTCCTTCTACTGAGAGAATTTTATACCTGTGTTAACCCTGGGGCGATTCGTTCCTGCGCGACTTGTTTTCAAAGTTGTCTGAGTGACTTCTTCAATGAGTTTTTGAGAATCCTGATAGTAGGTACAGTGACTGTCTTTATCCTCTTTTTCTGACGGAAGGCATGCCCTTTTGCTAGTTTGTCCTTGCCCACGTCCTGACCCTATTTTTTAGTAGAGTTTGCTTGTTGAGTCACGGTGGGTTGCAGATACGATAGCCCATGATGGCTGCCTTCATCTTTCTGTGGCGTGGCACAACGTTTTCCCCTTTAAAATGACTAGTGGATACCTCCAGCGCATGGCGACTACCTCCCCTTCTGTAGGCTGCATTGACTTTTATTTCGCCAGCGAGTTTCCTTGGGTGATGCCGGTGAGTTGCCTTGGATACCCAGCAATGGGACCTTAGACGAAGCTGGCATCATTTACCTTCCGGGGCTGCGTTTAGTTGAGCTCTAACCCTTCCTGTCATGGATTCGCCTGCGATTTCTATTGCGGTCGACCATAAATTTTGGCAGTACCTTGTGGTGGTAAGTACATACACCTTCCCACGCACTCTGGGATAGTTGGTAGAGTGGGGTGGCTGTAATGGACTACGTTAGATTGTTTTCCAGAGTAAGCTCCTAAAATATTTCTCCCTTCCCGAAACTTTAAATACCCCATCATTTCTAATCGCCACCTTTTTCCTGTTGCTTATTTCTTTTAGTGTTCAGTTCCCCTTCTTAATGTGAAACTATTCTTGTGTATTAATGATTTAATTGTGTTGATGGCTGCCTTGCTGCGTGATTTCTGGCTTGCGCGCGTCACTAGCCACTCGTTTCCCTGCATGCGCTCACAACTGACAGTTTCTAGTTGTCGATTCTTCTTACTCCTTGATTGGTGAATGGTTAGGGTAAAGCAAATTCCAATTCTGGCTTTCCAATCCTGGCGAATACATTATTATCATCTTAAATCTTGGTTTTAATATTCTGTTATAATATTTGGTTTCAATTTGTCGTTTTAATATATGGTTCTATTATCGCTTTAAATCTTGATTTTATTATGCTGTTTAAATATTTCGGTTTTAATATTGCTTCTTTAATATATGGTTCATTTATCGTTTTAATCTTGGTTTTAATATGTTGTTTTAAATATTCCCGTTTTAACATTGTTGTTTTAATATATGGTTCTATTATCGTTTTAATATTTGGTTTAATATTATGTTGTTTTAATATTCTGGTTTTAATATTGTCGTTTAATATTATGGTTTTAATATTGTTGTTTAATATTCTGGTTTTAACATTGTCGTTTTAATATTATGGTTCTATTGTTGTTTTATTATAAATTATGGTTCTATTATCATTTGAATATTATGGTTTTAAATTGAGCAGGGTTTTAATATTGTCGTTTTAATATTATGGGTCTCTTATAATTGTCGTTTATGGTAATGGTATTATGATTCCATTATTGATGGTAACAATTTAAGTGAAAGTTAGTATCATTTTAATTGCAGTATTATGGTATTCTAGAAGCAGATATGGTGGTGTTGGGTAATTTCATGGAAATCGCTTTATGATGGATGACCCATAAAATGTAGGGTTTGTGAATCTAAGTGAAATCAATTATTATAATTCAGTAAACAGGGATTGCAATTAACTATTTGTACATTATTTAAGGTTGGATAACTCATCGATTAATAAATTTTAAATGGAGCAATTGGTCTGTAATTTGTCATTGAGTCTTATTCATGGATGGTCAATGTAGTCCTTCTTACTTGCTGCTACGGAGAACATTTGTTCCATATAATTTATGTTATGCAATTAAGTAATCATCTTATTTCTTGGTCGAGTTTTGTGGTGGGGATGCTTAGACACCCGAGGTAGCCTTAGGAGTTATGCATGTGTGATTATTTAGTGTAAGAGGAATCTATGTGCCATATCAAGAGTCTCATGTCCTTTAAAGGAAGGGTTTCCACTCTTCGCGACACGGCGGAGATTACTAGTTTCTACGGCGATTGGCCGAGGCCTATCTCCTTCTCTCTCTCGAATGACCGAACTAAGATTAGCATACTGCTCACAATGGAGAAATAGTAAGATCTACTACTATGATTCTTCCCTCATTGTTAAGTACTATGCACCTTGATCATAATGGTTAAATGTTTGCATTGTACACCTTGTGTCTATGGTCGTTTATTTCTTACGATTCGTTAGTGCCTTGATCTTCTTGTTGTGATCATAGTTCGTCTTGTTGGTTAGTGTGGCCGTGACGTAAAGTTGAGTGTGTACATTTTCTTTTCACAAACCGCAGCACCCACCTTTTACAAAAAACAAAATTGCACACATTATCATAGTTGTTGTCGTGACGTGGAGGATCGTTACATCTATGAGGGTGAATCTAAAAGTACCTGGGAAATGGGTACATTTCAAATTACCAGCGGAAGATCATTTCATTATTTTTTGTACCAAGTATGTTACCAGTTAGTCTCATAACATTCTTGGAGAACATTTTATGGTAGCATGGCCCATCTTGGTGGATGGCTATGTTACAATCTATGTATCTCTATACTTCCATTGTTAATCTCTTCATGGTCTCTATTAGTTCTATTGGATATTCTTTGATCTTATTCCCATTAGACTCTATCTCCTCATTTGCCAAACTAATATTTAGGCTCCTCACTTCTTCCTCATGGGTGTGAGTTCCTTGAGATATTCCATGCTTCTCGTAATCATAATTATGCAAAAAAATTATGGTTAAATAATAACAACTCTGCAATTCTGGAAAAAAATATGCATAATTTCCCTTGCAATGCACCACCTCTCATCTTCTAATTTTTCTATGAAATTTTACTTCTAAAATCTAAATTCTAGGTATATAGGACGATTCTACTCTCAACATATTTTCATTGACTACTATCTTGCTCAATTTCTGATCTCTAGATGCGAGTTATGGCTCTCTGAAATCAAAAGTTTGGCTAATAATCATTGTCTACGTTAAACAATGTGTTTTTTTCAATAGTCTGTTTGGATTATTCAAACCAAATCTTGCACATTGAATAACTCAAATTATAGTTTGAACTTCCACATCTTTCCCAATGATTTGTTAGAGTGTTTCCCCCATTTTGAGAAGTTTGTTGGAATCTAGTTGACACCTTTTCAACTAGAATGACTATCCATGCACATACAATTTGTTGAATATCTACCTCTGTTACTAATGGATCTCCATCTCGTGCTTCACTCTAAGATATTGATTTATCTTTTTGATTCAACGCATTCGGAGGATTGCAAAGCATCCATGGAATCCCTTTGTGGCACCCTCAGCTTACATCCCTTTGCAGCACACTCAACACTCTTCTCTTTCCATCTCCTTCACACTACCTTGGACTTGGATTTTGGTTTGAGGTTTTATTTCAATTTGAATAGAGTTTGACTTGAATACAATGGACCTCTATCTTTGACTTGACACTTGACTCAAATTCACACTTCTATCCAAGTGCAACAAGCAGATGCCTACCAACTCATGAAATGTCTATAATAAAAATATAAATACCTCCAATCATGGTGTCTCACTTTCCCATTGTCTTCCATGGGTTATTTTTGTTGGAAGATTGATTTTTGTCACGTGATGTCAACCCTAAGTGGGTTTTGGACATAAGATTGATAAAGGTATTTGGACATGAAGAGGAAGAAATGCATGCCTACAACTCATAAGTGGATAGTACGCATCATTCCATTTCTGGTGGTGTGACGTCCATGGATCTCATGGTTGAGGGGAAATGGATTTTTGAAGATGACAAAAGTGAATTGAAAAAAAAAGTACATATGAGCCACGAAAATAATTACAAAATAAGAAAGTGTCGATTGACCCCTAATGTTAAAAGGCATAAATAGTATAAATAAACATCCATTATACATTCATTTGATACAATTCAATTTTTAGAGGAAATAAGAAGAAAATAGAGCGGTTTCAAGGGAGGGATGAAGTCTTTTGGTGATGTGTTCTAAGGTATGTTATTTTCAGGTCATCTTACCATTTTTTCTATAACTTTTTTCTAGAACGATTCATATGGTGAAATATCTATGGTATTGAAGACATATCAATGTACCTCTAATAAAAGTTTCAACTCTTGATTCGCTAAAATTACGGAGATACACTCACGTAAGATTACTAGGGTTTGTGACCCGATTAGAACTAATTAAAAGCGGTAAAACAGTCATAACTTTCATACAGACTCCAAATGAAGTGGGACCACTTCCATTGGAAAGTCGTGCTATTTTTTGTGTGTCTTGAGTTTGAGATCAGATGTTAAATATTCAGTCGCGGGGAGGCCGCAGCTATACGTTAGGTCTTATGGAAGCAGGACCAGAATTGAATAAAAGTCTACCATTCTTTTTATAACCTCTTTTAGGATTTAAGGTGAAAATTAAGAGGAGTTCAGAGGGAATACATTAGATAACATTATCTAGGGGATGGTACCAAGGTAAGACCATTTGTAGAAATTGAAGAAGTCTCACAGCATTATCGGGTTCTATGTGATGATTGGTTGATATGGTGATGATTTAAACCATAAAATTTTATTATCTCTCATATATTATTAGGTGGAAGGAAGGGGCAAGGATAGAGTTCAATCTCTGCTGTTGGAGGGTTTTATCTTCCTCTTGGAGTTTATCTCTCCCTTTACATTTGGAAGGTGTAGCTACCTTTGGAAGTCCTCACTTACGCTATGGTAAAAACTATTCATTATTTCTCATATATTGTGCATGGTGTATTGTGGTGTATTGGTGTAACTCTTACTGTGCTCATTACTCATTGGAATTATAGTGAATGGTTTTAATTATAATTTAGAAAAAGGTTTTTAGAATTGTGCGTCTTGGTCCCACTATTTGGTTAGTAACATTTGGTATCATAGCGAGGTTACCTTCAGTACAGTTTAACCCTTGGAAGGAAGATCCTATATGAGAAATGGAAGGAAACATTCCAAATGGGATTCCACCATTTGATGGAAGTAATTTGAATCTGGAAAAATGAATGGAAACTTACTTGAAAAGCTCTTGGGCAGATGTTTGGATCTCAGTTGCTTGAGGATATAATACTTCGAAGAGCCAAAAGACTGGCTCAAAAGGAAGCAAAAATGAACAATAAACTAGCAATAGATACCATCTGGATGGATTGACAGATTGGTGAAATCAGGTGGGATGTGGCATCCCGAATATGCTGGGACAAGCTTCAGAACTTTGCTAGGGAAAGCCCGGAAGAAGAGAATAAGTTGAAGAAGATTTCAACATCTTAGATTTCAAAGAAAATAGAGGTCATTTCTTTTACTTTAATTGTGAAGGAGTGAGTCCGCGTTAATTTGAATGTCCTCATCCAAGGATTGAAAGAGTGACACTGAAGAAGAAAAGTCAATGAAGAATAAAATCATAAAGAAAAAATTATTAGACAAGAAGATGAGAATCTTAAAAATTGAAGCATGTTGAAGTTGAAAATAGCAAGCTCAAAATACACACAAAGAAAACTAAAAAGTCAATTGGGTAGTTGTGAAAAAACAATTTAAAGCTTGAAGAAACAATTATAAAACTTTGATAAACTAAGAGAAGAAACAATTTCATTGAAAACTCTACTTGAAGAAGCAAAATGTGAGGAAGTAAAGAAGGTCAAATGATAAAGAAAGAAGAGATTGTGAGAAACTTGAACAAGAAGTTGTCTCATTGAGGAAGAGCTTAAAGAAAATCTCAAGTACCAAATGACTTAACATCTTGGATGCATGGGTGAAACTTCATGAGATGCAAATACCAACAAGCGGGGTGAAGAAAGAGCTACAGACGGAGTTGATGACAAATTGGACCCGGGGATGCTAGAAAGAAAGAATGATTACAAAGAGATGAATATCGAAGAAGAACTCCTACCTTCAGAAAACAAAGAAGCTCAATGCGATTATGGGAAACTACAGGAAAGATCCTTGAACCTAGATGGACTACGTCACAAAGTCCACTTACTCCAAGGTATCAAAGTTTCTTTCTTGGTCATTTGTTATACTTGCAAAAATTTTTTGACCTAAAAGGCAATTAATTCGAGAATCAATGAAAGGAACAAATACATAAGAAACATGAATAGTGTAAACAAAATATATGGAAATGTCGTGGATTTGTCCCAGCGAAGTTATAATTCATTTTCCCGTTGATGGACAAAATATTGTATACATTATACACATTCACAGCTACTGAGATTCTGGTCTATGAATGAAGATGTGCCTATACCAACCACAGTATGGATAAGGAAAGAGATTCAAACAATGAAGATTGTCAAATGGCATTGACCACTGAAGAATGTAAAAAGAAGATGAATGGTACATAGGCCGATTGGATGTTCTTCACACATGACCGTGGATTAAGACAAATTCATTAGCTTGAGGAGAAAGGGTGACAATGTTGCATTTGGAATGACTCATCTGCCAAAATACTTGGAGAAGGTGTAGTAGAGCTTGGAATAAAAAGTGTAAAAGCAAAGAATGTTCTAATGGTTGAAGAATTTGAATTATAATCTACTCGGTGTTAGTAAAATGTGTGATCAAAGGGATACACTCTTACGTTTGATTCGAAAATGTAAAATCCAGAAAAATAATTGAGGAAGGTGGTTGCAACTGCAAAAAGAGACCGAACAACATATACATCTAGACATGAAGAAGGCGAAGCCACACAAAGGATTCTAAGGAAGAAAGAAAGCGTCCAAAGACCAAAATAAGGATGAAGTATTGAGTTACCCGCATGTTTTTAGGGAGCAGCCCCAAAGAAAAAGATTACGCATTAAAACTCAGGAGAACTATACCCTTTGCCATTGATGTCCAAAGGGGAGATAAATGCGATCATGATGATGGGGGAAGCATGAGTGTTTCCATCGTGACGAGGGGGTGTTGGAAGGTGAGTTGATGTCATTGATGTCCGCCTTCGTCATGGGTTTTGGACCCATAAGATTAGTAAGGTATTTGGACATGAAGGAAAATGCACATGCATGTACCAAAACCATGAATGGATAATTATACATCATGTCATTTCGATTGGTATGTGGAACGCCGCATGGATCCTCATGGTTGAGGAGAAATGAATTTTGAAGATGACAAAGTGAATTGAAAAGGAGGTACATGTAGGCTACGAAAATAATTACAAATAAGAAAGTGTGATTCGGTTCAATGTTAGGAAGTGACTTGTAAATGGTACATAAATAAACATCATTATACATTCATTTGATACAAGTCAGATTTGAGGAGGGAAGAAGAGTAAAAGAGGCCCGGTTCAAGGGAGATGGAAGTCTTTTGGTGATGTGTTCTAAAGATTATGTTATTTTCAGTTCATCTTACTATTTGTGCTATAACTTTTTTTTCTTGAACGATTCAGATGATGAAATCAATATGGTATTAGAAGATATATTAAGGTACCTCTGGTAAAAGTTCAGATCTTGATTCTCTATAATTATGGGGAATACACTCGTGGAATATAGGGTTTGTGACCAGTCCTGAAACTGAGTGAAAATAGGTGTTAGGTAAAGCAGTCATACTTATTTCATCTAGGACTCCAAAATCACGTTAGGCCACTTCTATTGGAAATACGGACTTCATTTTATGTGTGAGTTTAGGAATCAGGATGTTAAATGTGAGCCGCGGGGCATCTTTGTACAAGTTGGATGTACAGGAGCGGAACTAAATTGAATAAAGTCTACCATTCTTTTTTATAAGCACTCTTTTTTGGGATGATTCAAGGAGTGAAAATTAGAGGAGTTTGAGGAAGGGAATACATTCAGGTAACATTATCCGCGGATCCGAGTACTCCAATAATTGAATAATTCCATAAATTGAAGAATTCTTAGAAAACATTATGGGTTTCTATGTGATGATTGGTTGATGGTGATGATTTAATATAAGGTACATATCTCTCATATATTCTTAGGTGGAAGGGAGGCGGGATAAAGAGTTCAAATATCTCTTGATATTGGAGAGTTGTATCTTCCTCTTGAGTTTATTCCTCCCTTTACATTTGAAGTTGTAGCTACCTTTGGAAGTCATTACTTCCTTAAGACAAAACAATGATTATTTCTCATATATTGTGCATGGTGTATTGTGGTGTATTGGTGTAACTCTTATACTATTTCTCATTGCTAATTGGATATAATTGAATGGACTTTAGAGTATAAGTTGAAAATGTTTTAAATTGTGCGATCTTGATTCACCCCCTCGGGTATCAACAATTTTTTTCCCATTGTCTTCCATGGGTTATTGAGCATTTTTATATTTCTTAGTAGACAACACTTCAAACCCTTCTGGGGGCTTGACCATTTCACAACTTTTATCATCGGTCTTCAGACATGAATCAATATGCATGCCCATGCATCCACTCACTTGCAGCATCCATGTACAACTCCATTAATTCAACTTGTTATTTCTCTTGATCGTCTCTACCTTTTCCACTCTTCTACATGAGATTATTTTCTCTCTCAGAAGATAGAAAAACTTTTGAGCTATTACGCATATTTTTCTTTTGAATATCCTTTCTTAATTAATGACAATCTACTTCGGGGTTTCAATGATCCTGTCCTTTCTTCCTAGTTGTTCTTTGAGTGCTTCTTCAATTCTTTATCTTCTTCTATTTGAACCTTCAATTTGTGATCATTTGTTCTAGTTCTTAGTGTCTTTTCTTATCTAGTTCTTCTTGTAGTTTCTTGTTTTTCTTCTTTTCTCTTCTAGCCTTCTATGGCACTCATTAATTCTTCGTCGAAGTCAACTTCTACCTCTTCAATTTCTTCATATGCTTCTTCATATTCTTCTTGAGGCATGTCTATCTTTATTAGAGTCTTCTCTTGCCATGAATAGAACTCTCCACTGTTTCCTTGTCCACGACTAAATGTGCATCTAATGATGAGATGTCTCCTTTGGTGCAAAATTTTTTTCTTGAAAACTTTCTTTGTAGTTCTTTTACCTTTATATGTTGAATTACGCCTTTTGAGTAACCTTCATCATTTATCTTTTTCTTATGAGGGACATTTGTTAGCAAAATGACCAATACCATCATAATTAAAACAAATTTAAAGGAAGCTTACCTCTATACCTCTTGTTGGTTCCCTTGTTCCAGTCTTGTGAAGTTAGCCCCTTGTTCATCATCTTGAGATGTAGATTTATTTCTTTGCTATATTCTTTTGTTCCTTTTTCTTTTGCTTTGATCTTTTGGATGCTTTGAGGCACTTCTTTTACATCTTCTAGATTTTCATTCACTTCTCATCTTATATGTTGTTAGTATTCCATGTGATTCATCCATGCTTATTGAGTTTGAATCCGATCTTTCTTCTAGTGTTAATATCTTGGGGTTGAATCTCATAGGAAGAGATATTGGTACCTTTTGAACAATTCTGATTCTTAGATTTCTTCTTCCAATCCTATGATTACATTCAACTTTGTTTCATCGGCTAGTAAAGTGGTACTGCCGATATCTTCATCTTCCTTCATTTTTAGTTGTTCAAGTGACCTCTGTAAGTTTGAAGCTTTCTTTGCTGACTTTTGAATCTCCTTCATAAATATTTTTGAAGCTTGTCCCAAATATATTTAGTAGATTTACACAATGTGTGCAACTTTGGTGATATCACCAAGACCATTCAAAAGGGAGTAGTTATAGCTTTGGAATTATTCTCACCGGTTCACTACTTTGTCATTTGTTGAATTAGGCTGTTGGTGGTGTGTATCCATCTACAATTGATTTCCAAACCCAGGGAATCCATGTGCACATTATATGTCTGCCTTCCATCATTATGCTCAAAAGCATACTTTTATGCATCATTTTGTGGTATTCCATTTTATACAAGTTGGGTACTCTCCATGATCTACCTTTCAGGTGGTTAAAGTGATTTACGAGAAGGAGCCTACTCATTACCAATTGTTGGATTAAGGGGGTAGATCGGTAATAGCGTAATTATAGTATTTTTTCTTCCGATGTTATGTCGGTGTAGAATTATTATCAATAGCGGCGATGAAATAAACATTCACACACATACCGGTACACGATTTTCGTGGAAACCCAAATCGGGGAGGAAAATCATGGAATGTTTTTTCTTATATGTCTTGAAAATTACATTCATTGAGCACCAACTTCCTTTGTTTTCCAGTACCTAACTAGAAGGGAGGCTCAACCCCCTGCCGGTACAACCTAAGGAAGCTCAACCCCAATTCTCACGGCTACAACGAGAGGGAGGCTACAACCCCAATGTTCTCAGGATGCAATGGGAGGTGGCTACAAAACCACTTGTCGCACTTACGTCCTACCACATTCACACACATACACAGTACACCAGTGTTTTACGTGGAAACCCAAATCGGGAGAAAATCATGGAATGTTTTTTCTTATATGTCTTGAAGAATTACATTCATTGGAAGCACCAACTACCTTTGTTTTCCAGCTGCAACTAGAAGGAGGCTCCAACCCCCTAGTTTCTCAGGCTACAACCTAAGGGAAGCTCCAACCCCCCAATTCTCTGGCTACAACCAGAAGGAGGCTACAACCCCCAATGTTCTCCGGATACAATCGGAAGGTGGCTACAACCACCTGTCCTTGCCCTGTCCTACCACCCTGAAGTAGAATTAGAATTATGGAACCACTATCACACTATCACTGTGCGATATACCGATGTAAACCTGTACCAATAAATCTGAACCATGCATCAACCTGTACCTCAACCTCTAATAAACCTGTACCATAAACAAGTGCATCAACCATGCACCAACCTGTAATGAACCTGTACCATAAACAAGTGCATCCAACCATGTACCAAGTATGTACCAATCATGTGTCAACTACTCGTCAACTATGACTCATCAATATGTACCAACATCATCAACTATACACCTGATGTATGTGCGCCAACTCATCAACTACTTGTCTCAACCATGTACTCATGTACCACAACCAAAAGCCCTCATCAATTTCATCATCCAAATCTGATTTGTAGCTCTGTAATAGACCTGGTGTATATGATCACATTCCTGCAAACCTTCCTTAACTTTAGAAACAAAAGACTAGCATTTTCATCAAACTTTTCTATAGTCTCACATGCCTAGTTTTGGATTAGTCAAGAACCCTAACTTGAAGTAATCACAACTTTGAAATGTATACAGATCTGAAACTGATACAAAATGTTCTTCAATTTGTTTTATGCAATTCCTCCAAGTGTCGCTACTTGGAACCTCTCAAAAAAGGAGTTATAGCAAAAATGGCATACCTTGCTCAATTCTGGCTTATTCTAGAGAGAGACCTTGTAGAGCGTGCCTCGCACAAAATATTTAATGAAATTCTCTGAAACTGTACCCTAACCAACACATTTTGTCTCACTAAATTTGGATCTGTTATGAATCAGTTATGACATTTTTACCCGAAACACCCGATTTTGACTAGTTTCAGGACTGGCCACAAACCCTATTTTCCACGGAGTGTAACTCCAAAAATACAACTACCCACAAGATAATTTTTTTTCCAAAGATACTTGGATATGTTTTCTCACTTGCATAGAAATTTCACAGTCTGAATCATTATAGAAAAACAGTTATAGAGAAAATGGTGAGATGACCTGTAAATAACATACCTTAGAAAGCACCATCAAAAGAATTTATCCTTCCTTGCATTTCGGCCTTGTTTTCTTCACCTTCACTCAGAATTCTGGTTTAGATATCCTTGGTTACCTCAGAAACATATA
>SNQJ01S0151438.1:0-21386 GCA_010110895.2 Picea sitchensis
CTTATTCTGCCCTTTATAATTGTTCGATGACCAATCCGCAAAAGGGGATTTGGTCCTTATACAATTACTGACATGATTAATCCTCAATGGGGATTAATCCTAATAATAAAATAACATTAATAATAAGAATGCTCTTCGCAGTTACATTATTTCAACAATTTTAACTTGCTTTTCAACCATGGAAATTTGGTTGGAAGCCACTATTATTGTTCTATTGCTTATTGGCTAACTTTTTGATGGTTTACTTGCTGATTTTTATGGTTGGAAATTGATGTTGTAGCAATTTTTTTATACAACCATAAGGTTTCCCTAATACTTTGTTGATAACTTCATTTAGCATCCCTTTTCCACTGTCAAAGTTTGTGCTTAGGTATTGGAAAGTTATCTACTTGTTTTGTGCTTCATTGTCCAATAATTATTTGATAATTTTGATGGTTAATTTTAAAGTAACTAGATCTTATTCTTGTTGACATATATTCTTGTTTACTTCTGCAATATAGGACAACAATCTTCCCTTTCTTGTCCATTGGATATTTTGGCTTGTATCTCTTCATTTCGTCTTGTCTCGGGAAGGTATCATATTCTCCTGCAGGTACACTTCACTTTGGAAACATACCCTTACTAAAAAGATTCCCACTCAAGCCATATTCCACTTCTTAATTTTACCTATAGGGGAATCACCTTGCATTACTCCACTTTCCATCTCATTTCCCCCTAGGGTCACCAGAATTCCCCCATAGGGTCACCAGAATTCCCCCCTAGGGTCACCGGGATTCCCCCTTTGTGTAGGATTTCTCCTTCACTAAGGAGAGGGGAGTGCCTATATAAGGTGACAATGGGTAGGTATTCCCATAGTTGTCTCACCTTTGTAGATAGGGTTGATATTTTCCCAACCTAAAACTTGTGAGATAACATTTTAGCCCCATTGTCGGGGAGAATTTTGAATCCTCTTTTGTTCCCTAACGACATCTTGGCAAGCTTTGATCCCAAATCCTTCACCACTATCTTGCCTGGAGACTCCACTTGAGGGAAGTTACCTTTCCCTTTCCCTTATTGATGAGCTAAAGATCATATGGAAACTCCACCATCCTTGAATTCATCTTCCCTAAAGACCCTCCCCCACAAAAGATTCAAAATTTCCAAGGCTTACCAAAGAAATCCTCCATTCTGTGTAATAACCTAGTAACATTCAAGGTCAGGGGGGGTAATGAGGAAACCGAAAGCACCCGTGTAAAACCAAGGCGCAACTATGCCCATGCAGTGCCCCTATAGTTAGTAAAGACAAGAAGCTCATTAGGCTAGATAGTGATTTAGATCCATGCCAAGTAGATATAGAAAATGATTCCACCTATGGGTGGACATGTAAACAGATGGCGGGATGAGACTGACTGGTGTGTACCGAATATGCTAGTTGTGCTTCATTCTCTTGTTGTCAAAAAAAAATTCCACGGTAACCTCCCACTTGCACCAATGCCTCAATCTTGGGAAAAATACCTCTATAATTCCTTGAACATGGTTGTCATCATTGGATGTCCCAATACCATTCCTAAAGAAATAAACAAATGGTTTCCAACGTTTCTTCGAAACAATGTAATCACTGCATAACAACACCTACATGACATTGGTCGACACATGAAAAATGAAGGACTAGAACACAAATATATTTCATTGAATTTGCTAGCAACATCCCTCACTGAAGATGCCCAAAGATGGTTTGATGGATTTCCAGATAATCACCTCATAACATATGAATAATTTTCTAAGTTATTCAAAAGAAAGTGTTCATTGAAGAAAGATAACAAAATGTTAATGACTCATTTCAACCACATAAAGAAAAAGGAGAACGAGACAGTGAATGAATTTGATAAACTACATAACCAAATCCCCCAGGATCTGTGCCCTACCACAACAATTGACTTTCTTTATGCCAATGTCTTTGAAGGGATATTTGGTTTCATCCTAAGGGATAAGAAACCCCACACTTTAGCATAAGCCAAAGAATATAGTGCAGAAATCGAGGAGAATCTTCTTTGCTCCAAGATCAATCCTTTTCAATATCCTCGTTCCAGAGCAAAACCAAAAACAAATACAACTACAAGCAGTGCACCAAATCCAATTTCTCTCATAGCTCAAAATATTGATCAAATGAATACTCAGTTTTCCCAAAATCATAATCAAAATATGAGCCGATTGAGAAATTTAGAAAGGAATGAGTCTGCTTCGAGGCACCCATTCTTTAGGAAAGAAACCATAGGTTGGAAGACAAAACCTTCACAAGAGGAAAAGACTCCTGACACACTGAACCCTGTCGGGATGGTGAACTTGGAATAATTACCATGGTGTTCTCCTTGCTAAGAACCTCATCCGGAGAAAGAATGTCCAATATGAGAAGAAGACTCCTCAGACAGTATCAACTTCATAGATATAATATTTTCCTTTCAGGATGATGATGATGAATTCGAATATGTCACACGGGAACAACTTGATGAAGTTTGAAAAAGGAGGGCCAGAAAAGGTCGAATCGGGGTGCTCAATCAGTTGATTAAAGATCAGAGAAAATAATTGAGTAAGAACGATATCATGACTTATGCAAGGAGGAATAAGATTCTTATCCTACCTCCACATACTTCAAATAAACAAGCCTTATATCAGCCGACAAAGCAAGCCCCATCTCATCCCACAAGGGAAATTGTGCCCCAAAAAGTGAAGAGAGTGGTCCCACCACCTCCAATTCAACACTGACAGACAAAGAGATTTAGTTGAACATAGATGTCCCGACCATGGTTGGAAAAATGAATATAACAGTCCCATTGATAGAAGTGTGAAAAATCCCTTTCGTAAGAAGAGAAGTGTTGAAGTTTTTGAAAGTGATAGTCAAGGCAGAAGATCCTCTGATAATCCTAAGCACCATGTACCTTGGATGGAATAATGATCCAAACCCTCCCTTCTACCTTTCTTTGTTGATGGAAAATATTGTCTTGCAAAATTGCATGCTAGATTCTAGGGCCTTAAAAAATGTGATGTCCTTAAAGGTTATGAAGCAGATTGGCCTCAAGACGACTCGACCTTCTGGAAATGTTTATGGCATTGATTCCAAGAAGGTCAAATTTTATGGTCTCATAGAAGATGCGAAGTTATATTTGGTGGATTTTCCTCACATTAGCATCCTCCTGAACATAGTGGTGATTGATGTTCCAGACACTTGGGGCATGCTATTATCTAGGATTTGGTACACCACTTGAGGTTTCCTTAACCTCACTCATGCTTATATCCCCATGGAGGATGGTACCTTCAAATTTCTCTGCAACCAATGAGCGGCCAAGAAACATGTCATAGAGTGGGTATGCCCTAACCACATCAATGAGAATGATTTTGTTGAAGGCCCACCGCCCATTGAATATGATCCTCACGATATTCCTTTCATGCAATAGGATCACATAGATACACTTCTTCCAAGGATCGAAGAATATAAGGAGAAGTTGGAAAAATTTCAAGGGAAGGAACCAAGTTCCATCAAGATATTGAAGAAATAAGAAGATAAAGAGAACAAAGAATATGAGAAGGATATTAAAGATGCAATCAACATAGAGCCACCTTTCTACCCATACATTGATAATATACCTTACACAAAATACAGTGAAGGAAACCTTGCACTCATGTGGGATAAAAGGGAGGGCAAGCCCAAATATGATCAGAAAAATAACAACTCTTGGCTTGGCCCTTACATCATCCAGAAGAAGTCTGAGAAAGAGAAGTCCCACTTGTCAGTCATGGATGGGATAAATATTCCATTACTAGTAGATGGGTCTCTTCTCTGACTCTATATTCAAGTTACTTGACTTATTCAGGGCCCATGCCCAAGGTAAGTGGGCAGGTCATCTTGCTTTCTTGCATTTGCATCTTGATTTCTCATGGTAGTTTAGTTGCATTTCATTTTTCTCTACTTGCATTATTGATTTACATATTTTTCTTTCATCATATTATATGGAAAATGCAAAAATTTTCTTTTTAGATTAGTTGTCAATTTTGAAATTTTGATTTGGATTATATGAACAAAGGGAGAGTGAGCCACCCTAGATTTTACGGTTTGATGTTTCAGTGTAGGCACAGGTCTAACCAGGAGATGTTGATGTTCTCATGTACTCTACAGAGAGAACATGTCCCCGAGTAGGAGCCATATGATGTCCCCTATTTCTATGGATAACTAAGAAGATGACATCTCGAGGACCTCAGGTTCCAGACATGGAGTATCGAGAGAGATGACTGACAACGTCCACATGCACAGATAGAGACCCCCTTCACCACCACACATCCTTGGTTCATCACGATGTCATTCACCATATCAGCTTTCAGGTATTGTGGTAAGTGTCACTTAAATACTTGAGGCATTTGAGTATGTTGTATTTAAAGTTGCCTTTGATTATAGAATGTCTGCTTGGAAATTATGCTCTTTGCCCTGTTTCACCTTGTTGGTTGGCATTGTTCCCTAGTAAGTGGTCATCCTTGGGGATGGGTTTTCTACTGAGAGGTCTCGTTGATGAGTCATCGTACCATTCCCGATCATACTTATAACTTTTCACACTTCATCCTTTTTGTCTCCTCGTCTTTTTGGATTTTCAGGTGTACTGACCCAAGAAGGGATTGTAGCTCATTTCATGGGAAGAAGGTGATGAAGGCCTAGAGAGGATGTAGCTAGCAAAAGATAAAAGACAAAATTGTAACCTTCCATATGCTCACCCAAAGAGGTCTTGAGAATGATGAAACGTTTCTCCTAAAAAATCGAAGACTTGCAAGAAACAATTTCACATTATATAAATGTCTCAATTGTTGAGGGATATACACAAGTGTGTTACACCCTTTCCTTTACCCATATGACACTCTGTGTACCTCCCGCTTCAAGTGACATAAGTATTATTTTACCCATTTGGAGTACCCAATTGTTTTGGACTTAAATAAATTAATGGAAAATAAATGGGCTTGAAAAAATGATGCATTGAAAATGAAGGTGCAACACACCCTCTACAAAGGCAACCATAAATGAGATAATACTAACCCTTGTATTTCATGAAACCCATGCAAAAAAGTCTTACCCCATCCACTTCATATTCTTCACATGGCTTAGAGAGGGTCCACCTAGGAAACATTCATTGACTTGAGGAATGACTCACCCAATATGTCACCTTGACAATCCTCCCATACCTAAACTTGGAAAACTGCATAGGGTCTTTGAGCACTTGTTTAATTTGATGAGGTAGTTTCGATGCACATGTTTAGGTGGCTCTTGGTTTTAATTTTCATTATACATTTTATTTGATACCGTTGGAGGGTGCACTCATATGTCTTTGCAAGACCTTGTTTGATTGACGTTTTGGAGGAACAAGCCCATTTTGGGCTTTCATTGGGGCATGAATCCCACAGGTTGGATGCCATGACCCAGAATTTGGGGAAAGACATAGGTTGGAAAATACCTTTGGAGGAAAGAAAGGAGACATTGGAGCTGACACAAAGCCCTATATAGCCCAATGACTTGCCTTTGGAGGTTAAAACACTACATTTTGGGGCTTGACGTCTTGACTAGGGCTAGGGTTTGATGGTGGTGATGATGATTTGATAGACACTTGGAACCTTGTGATGAGGAGGATCCCTTGCACCATGGAGAAGATCTTAGTGCATGAAGGGAAGTCCTTTTGATGCCCAAAAACTTCTTCATATTTCTCAATGACTTGCCAATTATGCCAAGATGTCACCCTAGAATGGATTGACAAAAACTAATGGGGGTGGCCCCCTTGTTTTGTGGTTTACCCTAACTTAATGTGGACAAACAATTTTTAGAATCCTAGTATAAATAAAGGCTTGAATCATTTCATTTTATCATAACTCTCTCATGTGAGGAGAACTATTTGGCTTAAATTTTCGCCCCTCTTGGGAAAATTACATCTCTCTCTCTCTCTCTCTCTCTCTCTCTCTCTCACACACACACACACACACACAAATTTTTGAATGCTAGTACTCGTTCTTGTGGATAAAAGTGGTGTGATACCCTTCTTGGAGGCTTATTCTTGCATGTGGATGGAATTTACTTTGTGAAATTGGGGTTTTATCTTGCTATCTTGTGGAATTGGTAAGGAATTTTCTGCAATTGTTGGTAATTGTTTTTGGTTTCATATTGTTCTTGTCTAAAACCCTTGGAAGAGTATAAGGGAATACACCCTCCACCAATATTTATCTTGTTTTCTAGTTGATAAATCATTTTTGTAAGGTTACTAGGAGTAAAAGGGCTTACACCCTCCTAGGTTTACCTTTGTTGGTTTTGCATGCTCTAGGGAGTAAAAGGGCTTACACCCCTAGAGATATTGTGGATCCAAATCATACATCCAAGACTCCATAACCTAATAGAATAGGCACTAATATAATCTTTGCATTGGAGAAATAAATTACTTTCATTGGTATATCTGATTTTGAGAGATATTAAATTTGTTCAAGTTGGAATATTTTCTTGGTTTCTTAAGCTTGCTCAAGCCACTAAGGCATCTTGTTTGGCTTGGTGGTTCTCTAATTATAATCAAATAAAATATACAACTATTAGGTCAAAAACACATTCAAACTTTTACTTTAACTTTATTTTCAATAGTGGAAATTTGCTTAGAAGCCATTATTATTGTTCTACTACTTATTGGCTAACTTTTTTTATGGTTTACTTTTTTATTTTTATGGTTGGAAATTTTTGTTTTAGAAATTGTTTGCTACAGCCATAAGGATTCCCTAATACTTTGTTGATAACTTCATTTAGCAACCCTATTTCACTATGAAAGTTTGTGCTTAAGTATTGGAAAATTATCTACTTGTTTTGTGATTCATTTTCCAATAATTATTTGATAATTTTGATGGTTAGTTCTGCAGTAACTAACTCTTATTCTTGCTTATATAAATTCTTATTTACTTCTGCAATATAGGACAACAAGCTTCCCTTGCTACTCCATTGGATATTTTGGCTTATATATCTTCATTTTGTTTTGTCTTGGGCAGGTATCATATTCTCCTGTAGGTACACTTCACTTTGGAAACCTACCCTTACCCACAAGATTCTCACTCAAGACATCTTCCACTTCTTACTTTGACCTATAGGGGCATCACCTTCCATTACTCCACTTTCCATATCATTTCCCCTTAGGGTCACCGTGATTCCCCCTTTGTGTAGGATTTATCCTTCACTAAAGCGAGGGGAGTGCCTATCTAAGGTGACAATGGATAGGTATTCCCATATTTGTCTCACCTTTGTAGATAGGGTCGGGATTTTCCCAACCTACAATCTGTGTGATAACAAAATTATTTCATCCCTTCATTTATTGTAGTGATTAGATTAGGAATAGGATTGTATTTATAGCTCGTTCTTTAGGTTCTTCTCTAGAAGTAGAGGCTCTAGACAAACCAAACAAATTAAACATGTCATAGGTTTCCATATTCTTCTCAATTTTCACCATTGATTCTCAGGTTGCTTTGATGCTTTAAGAGGATTTTTTCCTTATATGGAAAGCAATTTCCCCATCAAAATATTTCAATATTGGTTCATTTGGGGGGTTTTTAATTTGTATGCAATATTTGTTCTATCTAATTGAATATTTTTTTAAATTCCTCCATAGTTTCATTTTCATTTCCGTTTGCAGTGTTTAGACATAGAAGCCAACAAATCCCTATTGTCTCTACATTCTCCCCATTTTTTTCATGAAAGTTTTTTCCAACTCATCCTTTGTGATAATTCTACTATCTAGGAAACTTGTGAACCAATCGAGAGAATCTTGTTCCAAATACGATACAAATAACTTCATAACAACATCAATATGCCTAACACCATTTTTAACAATCATGCTCATAAATGCCTTCCAATAGTCTCTAGTGAATATGGCAATATTCCATTGGAATAAAGGAAATTTATCCATGGTTTTCACAAGGATGTCATGAGGATACCCATTTATGTTTGTGAAATTTAAAGGCTTATATAGTTCATCCAACCAAGGTGTTCCAAGGATTAAGAGGCCTTGAGTTTTGAAATATTTATCTTAAGTCTTCATTGAACTAAAAACTTTGTGATTCACAAGGGTACTTGTTTGTTCTCCTTTATAGTATCTCTTAAGCTCAAGAATAAAATTAACAAGGCCATGTGATGAAATCCTTGTGGAATATTTCTTTGTTTATTTATGTGGAGTTGCTAGATGAGCTTGTATAATATGCCCCAAATCTTATGCTCATTAACTTGTCATGAAACTTAACTTCCAAATTATTATTTTGAGGATTAAGATGCCTTGAGTTTTGAAAATATTTGTCTTAAGCCCTCTTTGAACTCAAAACTTTGTGATTTACAAGGGTACTTGTTTTTTATCCTTTTATAGTATCTCTTATTAGGCTCAAGCATAAAATGAACAAGGCCATGTGAAGAACTCCTTTGGAATATTTCTTTGTTTCTTTATGTGGAGTTGCTAGATGAGGTTTTATAATATGCCCCAAATCTTATGCTCTTCAACTTGTCATGAAGCTTAACTTGCAAATTTTGGAAGTGGACTTTCTCCTTGGTAATGACACCAAAAATGTTACCGATTCAACTTGCATTTAAATGCAAATCCTAAGATTGGTGCAAGTTAAAAGGGGAACTTTAAGATGGTGCCAATGTCACCACACACCCTCTTCTCTCCTTAGATTGGCTCTCCTCTAGTAAAATTGGGGTATCCTTGAGGTTAGGATAATTATAGCTCAAGATGAAGTGAAGAGGTGCCTTAACGAAACAATTTTTTGATTAGGTTTATTGGGTTAATTTTTTTATGTTTGATGGGGTAAGACTAGTGCCTAAATCCTTAGGGGATAATGGGGTCATAGAGTATAAACTAGGGATGGAAATGGATGAGGTGAGGCTTTATCTAATGTTGTTATAAGCATGCAAAAAAATAGAATAAGGGAAGATTCGTAATGTTGGAAATTATGTGTTTAAAAGGGCCCCTTCCAAAGGTGCCCTTAAAAGAACATCCAAATCAATAGAAGGTGATATTAATACTATCTAAAACTAATATGCAAAATATCAAATGAAATGGCATAACATGGAAAAATTAACTAGATAACAAAAACAACAAAAGATGGAAAGCATGTACCTCATTCCAACACTTTATTCAAGGGACATGATTGCCATATTCTTGGATCTCCTATTGCAACAAAATTAAAATACATTTTATAGCAATAAAATCAGCCGGTGTGAAATAGATGAACAACCAACATAACATACTACTCCCAAATTGAATAGCATTAAAGTGATCAATAACACAAGACAAAACCAAAGAAATGCATTCTTCTTCGTTCCACCAATAACCATTACAAAAGAAGGGGCCTTGATTTTTTAGTTTTCTAGCTCAAACCGTCTCAAAAATAAAATAATGATATTCATGTATAAAACCTAGATCTATTCTAAGAAAACAAAAACAACTAATACCCACTTAACTAACTAGAGTGGACAAGTCAAACAATGCATAAAATTATTATGGGCAATGGTGGCTGTTACACCACATATTCACTTCAGTGTACCCTACATTTTTTCGCCAGGTGTGACCCATCATATGAACATATTATGTACATCATTGTATCTTGATGAGACAAAATTGTTGTTGTCTTTGTCGTGGTGTATTGCATTGGGTCATGCTTAGATGTTTTATGTATTAGTGGGGGGCCTATGTGGTATCTACATACTCCTTGTGGTTGATCATGGATTATCCTTTTAGTCCCCATTTCAAGATATGCATTTCTCTTATGGATTTGAATGAGTGCCCCTTGGTGTTAGTAAATCGTCAACTTAATGGTCATTTATGATCTGGGTAGGCATGCGAGCATCTTGAGATGGATCTACTAGGACACATGTGATCCGGATTTATGAGCGAAAGGAAAGGAAACCACATATTTATAATTTTAACACAGATACACAGTGAATAATAAAAGATATGCAGTAAAATCTTGACTTCTATTAAATAAGAAATATGTTGAAACTGTAAAATGCAGACTGAAAACACGCTTGCTAGAATGGTGGAAGCTTATCTCTGAGAAGAGATGTGATGGCTACGCTCATTTGAAATAAGATGAGTACAATGAGGCTCTGAAGGCCCTTTTACCATAAACATGAATGCCAAAACCCTAGACATCCAAAAACCTAACCCTAGGAGATGAAGCGCCAAAAGTCATGTGGGCCCCCGTTGGGGTAAGTTGGTACATCAACTTCCCAGGGTCATAAAATTTTCATACGATCTCTTTTTAGGGTGAACAATAGCTCATTGGAAATGTATTGATGAGGAGTTTCATTTAAGGGAATCAATCATAACCTTTGACTATTTTTGAGGTTCCCAATCGTGAAAAAACATCGTTTAGGACCTCAAAATGGCCCCAGAAGTTTGGGACCCAAAAAACTGTTAAAAATAGTAAGTTGCCAAAAAACTATTTTGAGCCAGTTGGACAAGGTGGATGGACACCAGGATCCCCCTGGATCAATCCTCCCCTCTTAAAAATCAATGGTCTCCATTTCATTGAGTGATACCATCAGATGAGGAAATTTCTGCTGAGGAAATTTCTGTTGAATTTGGCCCTGGGTGAGCCACTTTCCTTGGTACATGAGCTACCCTTATTTGAAAACCCGATAAATCTAGATCCTCTGCTGGAGAGTTCCCTTGACTCGTGTGTCCACGATGTGATCAGTGGATTCCTGTTCCATGCATTCAGGGTTGAGCTTTGTTGGTGTCAATTGTTCTGCTATCTCTGAGGTGTCCAATAATGGTGGAAAATAAGGTCGAAGGAGGTCCACATTGAACATTGGGTGCAATCCAAGGAAGGGGGAAAGTTTGAGCTCAAAATAATTTTCACCCACAACCTTGGTGATGGTGTAAGGTCCATAATGGAGTGGACAAAGCTTCCGATGAGGCCCTGTAAGGCGTTAGTTCTTTCTGCAAGTGAAACCAAACTTTGTTGCCCACCTGAAACTGGTGTGGCACTCGGTGTCGATCATGGTGTTCCTTGTACTTAGCATTGGACTTCTGTTAAATATCCTAAACATGTTGGCAGGTGTGTTGGGTCCACTCAATGAACTGGGTGGCTTTGTCAGCTTTATTTGGAGCTTGCGACAAGTTTTCTTAGGTGGCCACAAGGGGTCGTGCAACATCCATGGGACCCAATGGTTGAAATCCCAACCCCATCTAAAAGGGGTTGTGGCTAGTTGAGCTATGTATGGCTCTATTGTAGTTTTGTTGAACATAGGGAAGACTCTCATCCCAGGTGCAGGGGTCCTTGGAATTGTACATGCGCAGTATGTGCATGATCATTTGGTTAACGACCTTGGTTTGGCCATCCGTCTGGGGGTGGAAGGTAGTGGAATTGGTGATCTTGGTGTCCCACAGTGACCAGAGGCTCAACCAGAATGTGTTGATGAACTGATTGTCCCGATTTGAGATAATGGTTTGTGGGATCCCAAATTGTACCCACACTCATTCAAAGAATAGCTTGGGAGTGGCCTCCGTTGTGATGTTCTTCTTGCAAACGACCATAATCTTTATCTTGGAAAAGAGATCAACAACCACAAAATCACAGTCATTTCCTCGCTTGGTGGATGGAAGGCCCAACATGTAGTCCATTGATATGGATTTGCAGATCCTGTCAGGAATAGGCAGAGGAGTGTACAGGCCTTGTTTCTTAGTGGTTGGTTTGGAAATAGCGCAGACAGTGCAGAACCGAATATACTTTATGACATCATGTCAAAGTTTCGACCAATAGAAATGTCGTTGCAACACTGCCAATGTATTTTCCACGTCGATGTTGTAGGGATTCCCAAATCATCTTCTCTCACTCACTTGATGGAACACAAAGATGGCCCAGATGGCACAACTTGTCCTAAAGATGGAAATTAGTGACAGTTGTGGTTGTGCCAAACATCTGGTACGTTTTGGTGAAGTCGGGATATGTCTCATAGAGGTGGGGCCATCCAGAGGTATCATGGACGCAAGAGTAGCATTGTGGTGAGTGTTGCGACTGGAGGTCGGCTGAGGCAATCAACAACTCGGTTGGTACTTCATGTTTTATACTTGATGTTGAGGTGGAACTACTACAAATACATGAACCACTTTTGATGGCTGTCATTCTACAATTTTCCTTATGTCTGCATGAATTGCAGCGGCTTATGATTAGTGTGGATGACTGTCTCCTTCCCAAGAAGTTAATGCCTCCACTAGCGGCAAGCTTGCAAAATGGAGTACAATGTACATTTCTTTATCGTAAGTAGGGTAATTATGGACAAAATTTGATAGTGTCTCACTATTATAGGCCACAGGGTGGTCGTGATGAGTGAGGACTGCGCCCACAACATAGTATGAAGCATCTGTCTCTATCTCAAAGGGATTTTGCAGGTCAAGTAATGAAAGAACTGGGGCTAAGAACAAGCACTACTTCAGATCCTCAAATGAATTATGTTGGGACATGCCCCACACAATGTTTTACTTACCACCACCCCTGGTTACTTGGCTGAGGGCCCATGCAATATGGGAGAATCCAACACGAACCTACAATAGAAATTGACAAGGCCTAAGAAGCTTCGAAGCTCAGTGAACATGGTTGGGGTTGGCTAGTCCCGAATGACTTGGATATTGGTTGAATCAACATGCACACCATGCACATCAAGAATGTAGCCTAGGTACTGGACCCTGTCCATGCTGAAGGAGCATTTTTCCAAGTTGGCATATGGCTTGTGCTGCCGAAGAGTGTGCAAAACCTCTTGAATATGCTGCAAGTGTTCTTCCCAAATCTTGTTGTAGATGAAGATGTCATCCAGATACACCACCACAAAAGAATTAGTGAAAGGTCACAATATATTGTCCATTCCTCATGAAAGTTTCTATGGAATTTGTTAAAACAAAGGGCATGACCAACCATTCAAAAAGACCTTCTTTTGACTTGAAGGCAGTTTTCGATACATCTGTATGTTCTATTGGGATCTGATGGTAGCCAAACTTCAGATAAATCTTATTGAAGTATTTCCCCCCCTTGAGTTGATCAAGGAGATCGTTGATTCGGGGAATCAGGTACCGGTTCCTAACTATGATTTTATTTAGGGCCCGATAATCAATGCAGAGTCGCCAGGTCCCATCTTTCTTATGCACTAGCACGTTTGAGCTTTCACAATGTGATGAGATGGGTCGGATATGCCCCTTGTGGAGCAGTTCTTGGATCTTATGCTTGATATCCTCATTTTCTAGCAGAGAGCGATGATAGACTGGCCCATTGGTTACGATGCGTTGGGGATTAGATTGATGAGATGCTTGACCTGATAGTGCATAGGTACCCAAGTAGTTGATGAGAAGATGTCTTTGTCTTCTTCCACGACCTTATCCACTTGATTCTACTACATGGATAGGTCAGTCGTGGAGACCATGGATGTGACGGAAACCTTTCGCTCACTCCGAGAGAGAATCATGAAGAAGACAAATTTCTCGGTCTAAGAAATGACCTTTCTGCATTTCTTGGTAGATATCAAGGAAATAACACTAGGTGGGACTACCTCGGGTATCCTACACTATTTCCTGTTCAAAGTAATAATAACACTACGAGGTCGAGACTCATATACAACATGATGTTTCTATAAATAAGTTTGGCCCAAAAGAACATCAAAAACTTCAAGGGAAGAAACATCACACAATACCTCATCTTTGAATGGCTTGATGTCATACGACAGGTGACACTGTTGACTGATGCGAAGATCGCTTCCTTGACGGAGCCATCCAATGGTGTAGGGTTGCAGGTGCGGCATTGTCGGCAGGGCTAGTTGCTTGATGACCTTTGATGAGATGAGGTTCTTCTGGCTATCGATATTAATTATGAAGTGTAGCAGAGTGCCTTTCACCCACATCTGTGAATGAAAGAGGCACTCGCCTTCATCTAGCTCATCAGGTTCATTGGGCTGGATCTTGGTGGTAGCAAAGGTGGCACTCGGTTCCGCGTCAATGATCCGTATCCCATTTTTTGGTTCTAACTCGGAGTCAAAATGTGCATCTGATTCAGAGGATTTTATCTCAACCACCAATGACTACTTTGAGTGACAATCAACAATGTTATGCCAGTGGCGCTTATGGAACTCACACCACTTCCCAGTATGTTTCTTTGTCTTCCCATTGTCCTTCTTTGTTTGAGGCTTGGACTGGTTGTCCTGAGGTTGCCCATATTTTCTCTGTCCTTTTTTCTGTGGGTTGGGGCTTCCCTTTCCCTGCTTCTACTATGAGGGGTTCCCAGACCCAAACCGTCGCGTTTTTTGTCTAAGCTTTTGCTTGATTTTGACAACATAACGATAGGTCGCGCCCAAGGATGAGATGTCCAAAAACTCCATTTTTGTTTGGGTGTATCTATGCAGACCGCCATGGTAATTGAGCACCAGATGTCGCTCAGAATATTTGATACCCATATTGGTGCGCAATGTATGGAAGACATTTGTGAGACACTATTTGGTCTCTTTCTTGCCGCAGTGCGGTCCATCTTGTTTACAAGTTGGCATAACTTCCAACATGGTAGTATTGTTCCTTAATAACATCCCTGAAAGAACCCCAAGTGGGTGCAACTGCAAATAATGTGGAACCCTCTATTTCCTTTTTCTCACAGAAAGTCTCCCACCAATCTTTGACATGGGCAACGACCTTGAAGAGCGCAAATGTAATCTTTTTTCTATCGAAAAAATTGTGGATAGAAAAATACCCTTCTAGAAGGTTTAACCATTTATCTACGACATCCGCATCTATTTGACCTTCAAATATAGGAATATCGAAATTGAATTGTACCTTGAAGGGGACAATGCCTCTACTTGAGGTGGATGCATCGCTTGTCGACAGCCGTTGAAGGATTTGTGCAAAGTTGCCCATCATCTCGTTTCTCTGTCCCTCAAGGGATTCTTCAAGCAATATTTTGAAAGGATCTCCTGTCCCGTCATATTTATTTTTGTCCTCCATGGACAATTTATTGGGCGTTCGAGAGTATTTTTCCTTAAGAGAAACAATCTCAAGACCCAACTCTCTATACCCTGACCGCATCGGGGACATGCATTAAAAAACGACAAGGAGCAGACCGCTCTAATACCACTGATCCAGATTTATGAGTGGAATGAAATGAAACCACATATTTATAATGTTAACACAGAGACAGAGTGAACAATAATAGAGATATAGTAAAAACTTGATTTTTGTTAAATAAGAAATATGTTGAAACTGTAAAATGTAGACTGAAAACAAGCTTGCTATAATGGTGGCAACTTATCTCTGAGAAAAAATGTGACAACTATGCTCATTCGCATGAAGATGAGTACAATGAGGCTCTAGAGGAATATTTACCAAAAACATGAATGCCAAAACCATAGACATCCAAAAACCTAACCCTAGGAGATGAAGCGCCAAAAGTCATGTGGGCCCCGTTGGGGTAAGTTAGTACATCAACTTCTCAAGGTTGTAACTTTTTCATACGATCTTTGTTTAGGGCGCACAATAGCTTGTTGGAAATTTATTGACAAGGAGATTCATTTAGAGGGATCAATAACAAGTTTTGGCTATCTTGGAGGTGCCTGATTGTGAAAAAAAATTGTTTAGGCCCTCAAAATGGCCTCAAAAGTTTGGGACCCGAAAAACTGCTAAAAATAGTAAGTTACCAAAAAATTGTTTTGAGCCAGTTGGACAAGGTGGATGGCCACCGAGATCCTCCTTGATCAACATGATCTAGGGGAGTTTTTAGTCTCTCTCACTTCTTTGTATGTAATGTAAAAATGTTGCTCATGTTGTAAAGGTTTCCATACCTATTTAAAACACACTTATCTTAGGCCTAAGCATGGACCCCTATCTTATGTATTATATCACACTTTGGCCATCTACTCTTGGATATGATTCTATAGATGCTCCTTTAGTTTCAAATTTCCCAAGGCATGTCACACTTCTCAATGTAGTACACATATCCCAAGGAACTGGTCACATCCTTTGAGGCACATATGGCCTATTTTCACTTGCATTAGTCACCTCTACACATGCCACGTTGAATATTTCATAATGCTCTTTCATTTCATCACTTTTTGAACCATGTATTTCTTGATTGGAGGGACGACCCACATGTGTGGACTTTGTGCTAACCATTTTTGGGGTTTTATGACTTGATTTGACATGGAGGGTCCCCTTCCATTCTTTGTGGAGGCATCTTTACTTGAGATGAGGACACGGTCACACCTTGGAAGCATCTTTTGAGGATATATGAGCATTATTTGAGTCATACACCTTTTGAATGTCATTTCACATAATTCATGAGGTCATTCCACCTTTGGAGGCTAGACATTGGCCCTTTGCTTGCTTGGGAAGTTATTACACCATGTTTTGAGACTTCCACTTCACTTCTTCAAGGGAACTTTGAGTTTATTCACCAAATAGACCCTTTATTTATGGGGCATCTCCTTATCATGAGGGTAACATTGTAAATGTGGCACATTTTACTTGTAGTTTGACTTTGTCCCCTTTACTTTGTGGATGTAAAGTCACTTTTTGTAGGCTATATTTTAGGGCAAGGAAATAATAAAGAATGAGAAGGATGTAGAAGCCTCATCTATAAATAAAGGTTCTCTTCTCATTCCAAGTGGTTGTTGTTGTTGGACATTATTTGAGAATACATTTGGTTGAAGATCTACCTATTAGAGGTGTTGGTGCCAATTATTGGATCTCTCTCTTTCTTGGTTATTTTCATGGTGCATCAAATAATTGTTATGAATGTTCAAGACTTCTAATAACTAGCAGGATTGATCTATTTAAAGGGTTATTAACCACTTGGAAGGAATGCATCTAGGGTTTCTATCTCTTGCATCTTCCTTTGTTGGTTTGGTAAGTGATCAATCTCTTGTCTTTTTTTCCTTTGGTTCATGGCAAGGGTTTTTAAGTATTTTATTCAAGCCATAATTGATCTAGTTGGTGAAGGTTTTTCCCTTGTGAAATCCCTTCTTGCAGGTTCTTGGTCCTCATATCTTATTCTTGATTAGGTGAGGGATTACTCTACCCTTAGGGTTCTAATATATTACCCTAATCCTTAAGATAGAAGTGACCAAATTTTAGAGGGGCATACTTCTTGACCCATAAACCCTATCTGGAGAAAAGGCATTAGTCTTCTCCCAACAACGAACCAAAAAAATTTGATATTCAAAATATTTTATTTTTATTTGTTTAGAAGGAAATCTAACGATGAAAAATCAAATAAATATCTTTATTTTGATTTATTTCTTTGTCTAGTGTAAAGTTAACAATTCATTTTATTTCCTAGACAAATTTATTCAAGGGGTTGTGCTTAACTGTTGATCTTTAATCCTAAGGAGGCAAAAGGAACCTATAGAAAGGAGCTTGAAGGTCTTATCTAACATTTTGTGGGATGATTTAAGTCATTTCTCAAATTTGGAAATTAAATTGCAACAATAAAAATCAGATTTGGTGAAACCCTAAGGCTAGGGTTTAATGCTCAAAGGTGTATTCTTACTCATAGCTAACCTCTATTACATTTCTAGATTGTTTATACAAGTTTATCTTACATATCTAGTGGTGAATTGTTTCTCTAATGAGATCATAATTGTTTATCATTTACTTAGAGATTTATTTGGTGAAGTGTTAACTTGTAAAACCCTAGGGGGATCCACCATTTATCTTACAAGTTCTTGTTTAGTTATGGTTACACATCTTGAAAACTTGTTTCTAAAAATTGTTGGGATTTATTGCATAGAATATCTCTTGCCCAAGTCAAAACATCCAAGACACATTTCTCTCTAGTGCATAATCTCTCTCTCTCTCTTGGATGATCTTTTTCATGCTCTAAATCTGAAATTTCAGTGTTATTTATCATTAAATAGATTTATAAGTTCAAGGACAATCTTAATCTTGTCTATTTTTAGCATTTGATCAATTGGTAATCACAATCACACAATGCACCATTGATTTATGCTAATTGTCTTCACTCTTGATGCCCTAAAATAGCTTAAAAGTGGCTCTAACCTCTTTGAATTTTTATTTATTGAGTGATAGATGAAAATACAAATATGGAGTGGCTAATGTTGTTTATATTACATATCATATTTGGCACACACATTCACTAGCTCCTAACTCTCTCTTTCAAGTGGATTATACTTGTGGTTATTGTTATTGTTATTGTTCTAGTTGTTTATCTTTAAAGAATTTAATCACTTATTGGGATCCTCGTGCATGGTCTTGTTACATATATCATGGATTCATTAAAGTAAATTGTAAGCTTGCATGGTTTTAATTCACTTAAATAGTTTTACTTTCATATATAGGGATACCCCCCTTGGATTCTAAGATTTGGCCTAAAGTGAGGGGGAAAGTGTATTGAGGTGACAACGATGCATTTCCCATTTTGTTGCCATGGTTAGCACTCGTGTTGGGACTTTTCACAAAGGTGTTAGTTTAGGTGGTAACAATGGCCATACCACATGTTTCAATCTCTAGAAAATATGCCACCATAAGGCTAGGGTGACTCCTTGAGATAGGTTGACGACCAATTCAATAAATCTAATCATATTCTAATGTATCCCTCAAAATCCTCTAATATAGATCACTCTACTAGAAAACATCAAACAATGTGCAAATAACAAATTTCATGTGGCACATGTAGTCTCTAAAGGTGGCATGTGCCTCCAAACAAGAATAAAATGTGGTCTCCAAGGTGTAACCACTCCTCAAATCAAGTGAAAATGATTAACTCCCAAGAGTATGGAGTCAACCAATCCATAGTATCATCAATCCACATGACAAGAGTTGACTAACACCATGGATGAAGGGGCCAGTCCCATCACTAGCCATAAAATAATATAATATATGATGTGATGTCTCAACATATGTGCCAAATAAGATAGGCGCTCCATCTAGGTTGCCAATCCACATTATAAAATACCTCCTCAAGTGTGAACACATGCCAACTAAGCAGGGGAACTTTAGAACCAAACCTCCAATCAAGTGAAAAGTGGGTCAAACTAGTCATTGAGAGGGATAGAATGACCTCAACATGAGTAAACGAGTGGAGAGATCCATAAATATAGGTAGTATATGTCATTAATGTGATGTATGAGTCAAAGACCACAAAATATGCCCAGAAATTCACACAAGATGGCTCAATCCTCATCAAACCATGCTCAAATAAGCCCTAAAATGCCTAGAATCATATGAAAATGGGTGCATAAGACAAGCTCTCTCCACAGGTGCAATGATGATCATATCAAAGTGTCATCCATATACCAAATACACTCAAATATGTTAGGGAGGATATCTCCTAGGTCAATGTACCAACATGTCACACAAAAACATGCCTAAACCATAAGAAAGTGGTGACTAGAACACCATAACCAAAGATGAGAATAATGTGGAATATCCCACCTAATAACAAATTGACATATCAAATGTATCACCATAATACTAACTCTATATAAAGAGTAATTTGGTATCAACCATTGTACATCAATCATTAATCATTGGAAACATAATGTGCTCTAGGGACATGATCAAATAATGTGAAAGAAACTACTTTCCTTTAGACAACACACACCCATTGTTGAGCAGTGGTCAGAATGAGATATAAGGTCAGTGCCATGGAAAACATGTCCACCAATAATTGGTGGAGATCCTATAAAACAAATAATTGGTGACATCCTACAAGTCCTTGACACACGTGATGAAAATTATGTGTGGGACATGTTACCCCTTCACATCTAGGTGTAACTAAAGGAGATATTTTCTCTTTTGATCCACATTATAGACAATAAATCCATAGATGATATCCATGGATATCTGTAGATAGATGATCGATGATGCTTCCCATATATTGCTCAACTCACTTCCACTTATGATTATGGTGCTTAGCTCACATGAGCTAATTTGTTTCAATCACGGGGTCTTCACTAAGTGAACTTGTGACATAACACCTACATTTGTGGGATATTAAAGAATACCCCTAATTTCACTAAATATTGATAAATACCTCCAAAACTCCTCTTGTTGAACCCCCTCCCAATACATCTTTCCAATAAAAGAAACCCCTATTTTTACTAGATACCCATTTTTACACCCCCCAATACCTATAAACCCCTTTAGACCCTGTTATCGCACAGTTTGTAGGAAAGGTTTAAGTAGCTTGAGTCAAGACTTCAAACTGGCATTACAGGAGCTTCCCCACCCACTGTCACCTCGATGGGGAGCTCTTACTATTTAGGGTGGCTAATCCCAAGGGAGACGTCCCTAGTAATCTGGGGTTCTGATGGAGAAGGATTAAGGCTTCAAAGGTTAAGGATAGGCTTCCCTTCACAGATTACTGCCCAAATGATAGTCAAAAAAGAAGAAGAAGTTCCACTGGATGGCACCTGCTTACGAGACAAGGAAAATAAAACTAGAAGAGTGTGCTGCAGTGGTTAGTACTTCACAATATCAATGACTATCTCTTATATATATGAGCATTAATGAAAGTAATTATTGACGAAGTCAATGATTGCAATAAAAGCTTATATTTTATGTCACTTCTTCAATAAATACACAAGAGATACTGGCATTCAAAGTGTAAAATCAAATCTTTGTATTATCACAATGCAAATCTGCTCATATAAATATTGTTGCTGCGTCACTATTGCAGAAATAGGGTGACGTCAGCCCTAGTATTAGGTCAATAAATGAAGACAATGAGTAGGACGTTTTGTCAAACAAGCTTATAAATGCAATCAACAACTCAAAGTCTATCAAAAAAGGGTGACAAATGTCAAAACATTTTATGCCAAACAAGGGTTTTAAATGAGTATGATGCCACCTATATTGTTGTTGTTTTAGGGTTAGGGCTAGCTAGTCAAAGAGGTGGACGTTTTGACAAATAAACCAATGAAAATGCTTGAAACCTCTATGGCTACAATGAGATGAGTCAGCCGCAACTTTTAGTCCAAACACAAGTTTAAAATAGGCAAGACGTCATCATCAGTTAGGGTTAGTCTAGACGCTAGGGTTTGTTAGGGTTTCAAAATTTAAAGAGTTTGAGAGAGTTATTTTAGCACAAAAAGCTCAACGTTGTACTCTTAGACTAGTGCCTTGGGTAAATGGAGTCAAGGAGTAAGGCTAATGGCTTGGGAGAATCTAAATGCAAGGACGGGAGAGTTAGGCTTGATAGTGCTGCAATGGCAGGGCCACCAAGTCAAAACCCTAAGGGGAGGAGGCTCACTCCGGTGTAGCTAAAGCTAGGCCTCATGCTCCTCCCTCTTTCCTTAGAACTCTTTGGCAAAACGGCTAGCTTTAAAATACAAGTCTAGGGCTGAAAAGTGTTGCTTGGGGACAAGGCTTTTCAAA
>SNQJ01S0151439.1:31325-44404 GCA_010110895.2 Picea sitchensis
TCAGCCGCATTCGGCCATTTTGTAATCCACAGAGATATCATAATACAAACTTTGCAGTCCTTTGTCGCATTTATTATTTGTATGATCATTTATATGTTGTAAACCTTTAATCCTACACACACATTAGCAACATTTCCTAGACTAGCCAAGTCAGGAACATTACATGGATGGAACATTGATGGCCTGACCACTAGAAATTTTTTCCAAGTCATTGATATGATGTATGTGTCCTATAAAATTATGTGTATGAAAGGAAAGACTGAGATTAAGGCCTGCAAATCCATTATTCAATGCTTTATAGACACATTGTCTAAATGATGGGAGATATAATCCTCTACAGCTTTAGTTGAAAAAATGGAGAAAGAAGTATTGAAATATGAAATAGATGATGCCATTTATCATGAGAATGGGAACCCATAAAGGAACATGATAGGTGCCCTTACTACACTAATTCTTAGACACTGGTGTGGCACTGAAAAGGAAATTGCTGAAAAACATTCTTTGATCCTCGTGAATATGAAATGCAGAAAAATGTCACATTATGAAGACTTCCACCAAGAATGGACTCAAAGAACATATGAGGTTAAAGACATCAAGAACTTTTTTTGGACACATGTTTATCTGGCAGCTCTACCTAGCAAGTTTGTAGAATATCTTAAGGCCCAAGAGGCATTCAAACTCCCTTATGAGATTTATACTTGGGGAGAAATCTAAACAATCATCACAAATGCCTGGTTAGTCTCTGTACTAACATGAAGGTTAGTAAATCAATTCAAAAAATGTAAAGACTCCTTGACAACTGATCTATTTATGAAACATATGGTCTGGCTATAGATGATCCTGTAAGAAGAAGAAAGAAGGAAAAGAAAGCCTTGGAAAAGGTAAGATCTACAAAAACCAACCGATCCAGGACTTATCTAAGAAAATTCACAAGGCAATATCTAAGAAAGTCCTCTAAAAGGTATCAAAAAACTCATTACTACACTCCTAAGGATATCAATTTGAAAACACATAAGAAACATGCTAAACAACATATAGTTTGTTGGTTTTCTGGACAAGACAACCTAGTCACCATGCAAACCAATGTCCTAAAGGAGAACTATAAAAAAGAGGCAAGGGAAAGATTTCTGAAAACAAAGCCAATCAAGCAAGGGAAAAGGTTGAAACCTCAAAATAAATAGTTTTAGTTCATTCCAATAGGTGTGGATCAGACATACATGATACTAACCATTGTCCACACAATCCTTTTATCAAAAGAGAAGAGGTTCATACTTATTTTAAACCATCTTCCTGAAATCCATCTGCTCATATGTAACAATCATTCACCTAAAAAGTCCAAAATCTAGAAGCACCTGCTAGGCTGCTACTTAGAATGCCTTAAGCGCATACATTTGTACCATAAGACATGTAGTGAATCTTTATGGCATTGATCAGCTCTATCACTCACCCCTGGGAACTTATCACTCTTGATACTTGGCTCTAGTGTTGGAAAGCATCCATGTTGGTTTACACCCTCTAGCCAAAGAGTTGTTTCTTTCCTACAATGACACCCTACATTAATATTTTGGTTAAGGCTTAAAACATCAACAAAATTAACCCTGAAAATACAACTTTGGAAAGATGGTTAGATAGTAACAAAGTACTACCCAGTTTCAATCTAGTGTTAGATTAGAAGTTCCACACATGCCAACCTCTCAACAGTTCTACCTCAAATTACTCCCAAATCACACTTGTCACTCACTAGTCACTGGAATTGTTAAAAAGACAGAATTACCTGAGTTAATACTTTAAATTAATCCCAAATCTCACTTGTTACTAAAGTGTTAAAATACTAAATCTACTGATTTAATCCCGTATGTCCTACAAGCCTGCCATTTGCTTCCAACCTCCTGAAGAACTACTAATTATCAGAAGCTTACTCCAGACTGCCCTAAACATTGTTAATATTTTCTAGATTAATGAACAAACTACGCATGTGTAAATCCTACAAGACCAATACCACTGACATGTTTCCCAACACAATTTCTTCAAATGTCCTAACTCAAATAGAGTTGCAATTGCTAGATACACATAATAGAAATAAAGCACTACTCTAGCATTATTTTCCAAAATTGTGTAAGCCTATCAAAACACAGACTATACCCATGGCTACTCACTTGCAGACTACTTTGAAACCTTTTCTCTGCTAGTAGGATGACACAAATTTTCACTTTTTCTTATATCGTTGATACTATTATGAATGATGGATGTTTCTCATCAAGTCCATAAACTTCTAAGTTTGAATATGATTAAGAAGATTTATCTGATTTGGAACAAGAATTATTAATGATCTGAAATGATTGTACATGCCAAGATCAAATGTTTGCAATTGCTCCACAATAAAAAGTGAATTTGAATTAAATGAGCATATATTATTCACCTATCTTGCATGAAACAACATGAGACAAAAAAAAATACATCAATTAATCAATGGTTCAATTTTTACAAATCCAAATGGGGTGCACTATTCATCATACTGTAGAGAATCAGATATGCGAGTTTGCCAGTTTGGTCGAGCCTTACTACCGAGCGGGGTTTTCCTCTCTTGGAAGGCTAACAAAATATGGTGCCCAGGCCGAACCTGGGAGTAACCCAGGCCCAAAGGGGAAATAAGTAGCAGCACGATTTTCTGAGAAAAGTGTGCAAGCATAAAATGACTTTAGAAGAAAATTAAAAGTAAAGTGAACGGGAATTAATTCAATGAGAAATAAAAGAGGGGAAAAGAGGAGGTGCCTGTCATTTTTGTATTTGCTCATTTGATAAAAATATTTGCGAGAGCTCTTGAGAAGAAAGACCGAGGGTTTTTGTAAACCCTTCATCTATCTCTAGTTCAGATTTCTTCATTGGAATTCATGGTTAGCAAAGTTATCTTGATTATTGTTTTCTTGTGAGAACTAAAGATTTCTCGATGACATTGATCCCTGTGTTAAAGAAGACTTTGCAAAATGGGGTCGAATCTCTCATTTGGGTTCTTATTATTCTTTGTTGGGTGCACATTTGAATGAGACAGAGGTTGGTGACTCAAGAGGAAGGTGATTTACCCACTGAAGGGTCGTGTTATGAGTAGGGCGACTGCTGCCAAGGTGGGACGAATTTTTTGGGCACAAATTCTTGCATAGAGGCCGAGTTTGTGGGACGGGTTTTAATCACCAAGGTTGAATCTGATCCTGTTCTCCCTTGTTCTAAGTCTCTCATTCATTGGTTGGGAAAGTGTCCAAGCTGCTACAGGTCGTGTTTCTATTCTGGATAGAGTTCCTCATTATGAGACTCATTTTTGCTATGTGGAGGTCGTGGGGTTTCCTTACATCAGCTCCATCTATGGTAGCGCTGCTGCAATATTTGGGGCACCTACAGGCTGATATATTCCAGAAATACTATTGTTAATTATTCCTTGGAGAACTGGGATCTTGAAGAACACACACAGATTTCATAACCCATGTTCTTCTATTTATTTTATTCTATGTATTGAGACTGATATTGTCATTATTTCCCATCTAGTTTAATAAATAGAGTGTAGAAAATACTCTCTGAATTGTTCCAATATATCAGTGTGAACATTATAAGTTTCATCTTAATTTACATACTCTTGTAAGAAGATTGTATGGAAACTTTTTGTCAAATTACCTTAATCAGAAAATTAAAAAAAAATATACACAATCTTGTGGATATAGAAGCAAACCCGATAAGGTATCTAAGGAGGTATCTTACATTGGTTTTCATTGATTCTAAAAAATGTACATCTTTATATTGTGTATCAAAGCCACTGTGTAACAACAAACTCTTCTTCTCTCATGTTTTTTCTTGTTTTGGGCTACCTCTTGACATTATCTTTGATCACGACTCTGACTTTCTCTACACCTTCTGGAAAACACTATGGAAATTACTAGGATGTCAATTTTATCTTTCTACAACATTTCACCCTCAAACACATGGATAGACTAAAGTGATGATTCTCATTTTAGTACATGCACTTCATATTTATTACACTTGCAATAAATAGTGTGATACATATTTACATGTACTACAACACAACTATAATAGGGAAGTGAATATACCAACAAGGTACCTACCATTTGAAGCATGCTATGGGTATCAACCCTTGACTATCCTTATGAGATACTAGTCACTCTTCATCCCACAACCTCCCCACACCAACAACATGAATAGAAACATGCTTCATTCATTGTTTAAAATTGTAGCACATCCATTCACAAGTTGCAACAACACTAGCAGATTCAAATGCTCAATACAATACTATCATATATTTCCTACACAATTTCAAGTGGGGATAAAGTCTATTTATATCTCAACAATCAATGTTTCAAAGGAAAATAGAATCACAAACTCAAACCTATACATTATGTGTTACACACCATTATAAAAAATATCAATGATAATGCATATTGTCTATAGATTCCCTAAGGATTGTTCGTTCATGACGTGGTGACCATTAATAACCTGAAGTTGTATAAACCTTCTCTTTTGCAAGATGAAGTTTAGAGATCTCACCTAGTAGATACCATCCGAGATTAGCAACCCCCTTTTGCAAAATATACACTACTATATGTGTGCATCATATCCACTTGGCAGTAGAAACATAACTTTAATCTCATGGAGTGTAAATCATAACTCCCAAGCCAATTCAAGTGGTCCTCTCAATCTGTGTTTGAAGCCACATTCCCCTAGCTCATTGAGAAAGTGTGTACACTTTCATCTAAATAGGGAGGAATTGATGTGGCGCATGAGGATGCACTCACTTAATGGACACCCCACCAATGATGCAACCCAAGGAAGATGCCTCATTAGCAATACCTATCCCTTGAGGGCATTTTTCTATCTTATATAGCAACATGTATGATAGTTATTTACATCTTTCAACCTTCATGTTGAATGCATTGCATTATTTACAATATATTTCCATCCTTCTGCTACATGCATTTAGTTTACTATTTTATTTAGTTGGTAGCTATCTTGAGTGGACCCATTGTAAATATATAAAAGGCCTTTGTCTATTTTTGACATAAATATATAGCTAATGTTGGTTCATCTTTGGAAGTCTTGTTGTTTTCTATTGTGGGGTTTTGCTGTACTTGTTGTTGTTGTCTCAGACATCCTTTTTGTGGTCTATTTATTGGCAAACTGTCCCTCGGTCCATATTGATAGAGATCATACCCTAAAGGTTTGATCCATGAACCTAAACTAATTTTCTGAGCATATACAAGAGGTCTACATCCACACATGTGATAGGTACATCTTTCATTGATCAAGGGGTAAGCTAAAGGTTTTTTTTTTACACTCAGAAATTTTGTTTGTATTAAGATCTGTTTATATCTTTTCTCATATGTGTTGATCTAGTAAACAAGAATTTAAAAACATTTTGTTTTTCAATTTTTTCCCTAATTCTAACAAACTCAAAACCAACTACTTGTGGATATGCATACTTAACCAAAATGTCATGATGAATATTATGTCATTAAAAGTATGCGTACTTAACCAAAATGCCACGATGAATATTATGTCATTAAAAGAGTAATTGTTACCCCTTCAAAATTACACTAGAATTTTCAAACATTTATCTAGTGTTGCAGATCTAAAGGTTGAATTTGGTTGAAGGATAGATTACTTTTCCAGAACTTCGTAAAGTTATCCATGCATACTAATTCCAAGGAAAAATTCTCGGGGACTATTTGTAGTGGTGGGTTCATACCCATGCTATCTTGGAAGAGTCATCCCATGTGGATCACAGATATAAGTAAGAACACTTGAAACCTTAAGATCATAATTGGATTACTGATCCAAGGGAATTCCTGATAGGACCAACTTATGTCATTTATTGGATAATCATATGAAGAAGTTGAGCTAGAGGTAGTTTGGGTAGCAAAAAGGGTTGCTAACTTGCTAGTTTGTTTATGACAAAAAGAGTTGTGAATTAAATATGGGCATGGTCTTGGTTGACTTGGTCAAGGGTACTAAAGATATCTTTGTGTGGTTTTCTTGGGTTTGGATTTATAGATTAGATATGGGATTTTATCTATGTTTTCTTCGGTTTCTGCAGCAACAAGGACGTTACTAACCGAAACCGTGATTTCAATATCATTTTGGTTTTTGTGATGAAACTAATCCATGGATTCTTCAAAAAAATAATACCTAAATCTTATTAATGCTTGACTAGGTTGGATATGCTTAGCTTGACCATGGGGTTGGACTTTAAATAAATTTGCAAGAACTTTACATAGGAATCTATGTCACCCAGTTTCATAATCTATGACTTTCCTGTACCCACAGAGTAATCTTCCAAGTAAGGGATTGGCGGAAATGTTGACATATCCTCCATCCCTTAAACACTGCAATTAGAGACCCTTTATTCCTCGTAAGTGATAAAAATAAAATCAAGTGGGCCTATATAGTCATTGGACAAGGATCGAACATCATTCGCAAGAGTTTGGCAACAATATTTGCAAAGAGGATTGACCACGGATGCACTACAATAAAGCATAGTCTGTCCCCCATGTAGTTGTCCATTTCACTTCATCTATGTGTTTGTAGTTGGATCATCATCGTTTACCTTGTTATATGCAATGGCTGGAAATCCAATCGTTGGGAAATTTTGATAGCTTGAATGACCAAAAGAAGACCTAAAATTCAAATGCTCCTCTAAATAAGACAATGCTAGGCTCTCATTACCATGGGCTATAGGAGTGTAATCATGATGGAGAGGATGATGTATCCATAGGTTCTCACCTTCCAATGCATATGAAATACATGGAACAATTATGTGCTTACTTTTATCATTACATGGACATAAGAAACCATGCTCTGTCCAAGAACATGGCTATGTCTCAGAGCTCGATACAATTTCAAGTGAGAGTGATTAGAAACAAGGGCACTATGTAGGCTCGACAATCCTTGAGAATGATGAACATTACTGTACAAGTGCAGAAAACCTTGATGATGAAAGATCTGTTGTGAAAGATTACTTACAGGGAAGGTCATATGATGTCTTACTAGCTCTTTCAGAGGAAGATGAAGAATGGATGTTTGAGAATGAAGAAGTAGTGAATTGTTGTGGTAGGGACAACTCAAATTTGCAAGATAAAGTTGAACAGAACAAGTGTATGAAGGTGATATTTCTCCTCCTGATAATGTTGGGTTAGAAAATATGGAAAATAATTTGTTGTTTGAGATGCGCTTGTGCAAGAGAGAAAGCTAGCACGCTCTAGCTTGCCCCCACAGTGGAATGATCTTGTTCGAGATGTGTATATGCTTGTGTAATAGGGAAAGCTAGCACATTCTAGATTTCCCCCGTGGTAAGATGATGTTCGAGATGCACTTGTGCTTGTGCAAGAGGGAAAGATAGCATGTGCTAGCTTTCGCCAACACTGGAATGATGTTGTTCGAAATGCGCTTGTGCTTGTGTAAGAGGGAAAGATAGCACGTGCTAGCTTTTCCCTATTGTGGAATGATGTTGTTCGATATGAACTTGTGCTTATGCAAGAGGGAAAACTAACATGTGCTAGATTTCCTTAAAGGTGGAATGATGTTGTTTGAGATTTGATTGTGCTTGTGAAAGAGGGAAGTTTAGCATGTGCAAGCATTCCTCCATGCTAGAATGATGTTGTTGGAGATGTGCTTGTGTTTGTGAAAGAGGGAAAGCTAGCACAGGCTAGCTTTTCCCCACAATGGAATGATGTAATTCAAGATGTACTTGTGCTTCTGCAAGACTAAAAGTTAGCATGCACTAGTTTTACCCCACGGAGGAATGATGTTCTTCAAGATGTGCTTGTGCTTGTGCAAGAGAAAAAGCTAGCACACGCTAGCTTTCCTCCAAAGTGGAATGATCTTGTTTGCAATGTGTATATGCTTGTGTAAGAGGAAAATCTAGCACGTGCTAGCTTTCCCCCATGGTAGGATGATGTTCAATATGCGCTTGTGCTTGTGCAAGAGGGAAATATAGCATGTGCTAGCTTTCCCCAACACTGGAATGATGTTGTTTGAGATGCGCTTGTGCTTGTGTAAGAGGGAAAGCTAACATGCGCTAGCTTTCCCCTATGGTGGAATGATGTTGTTCGAGATGCACTTCTTCTTATGCAAGAGGGAAAGCTAACATGCACTAGCTTTCCTTAACAGTGGAATGATGTTGTTTGAGATGTGCTTGTGCTTGTGCAAGAGGGAAGTTTAGCATGTGAAAGCTTTCCTCCATGCTAGAATGATGTTGTTCGAGATGTTCTTGTGTTTGTAAAAGAGGGAAACATGGCACACACTAGCTTTTTCCCACAATGGAATGATGTTATTCAAGACGTGCTTGTGCTTCTGCAAGACTGAAAGTTAGCATGCACAAGTCTTACCCCATGGAGTAATGATGTTGTTTGAGAAGCACTTGTGCTTGTGCAAGAGAGAAAGCTAGCACACACTAGCTTTCCCCCACAATGGAATGATCTTGTTTGAGATGTGTATATGCTTGTGTAAAAGGGAAATGCAGCACATGTTGGCTTTCCCCCATGGTAGGATGATGTGTGAGATGTGCTTGTGCTTGTGCAAGAGGGAAACCTAGCATGCGCTAGCTTTCCCCAACGCTAGAATGATGTTCTTCGAAATGTGCTTGTGCTTGTGTAAGAGGGAAAGATAGCATGAGCTAGCTTTCCCCCATTGTGGAATGATGTTGTTCGATATGCACTTTTTCTTATGCAAGAGGGAAAACTAACACGCACTAGCCTTCCTTAATGGTGGACTGATGTTGTTTGAGATTTGATTGTGCTTGTGCAAGAGGGAAGTTTAGCATGTGCAAGCATTCCTCCATGCTAGAATGATGTTGCTAGAGATGTGCTTGTGTTTTTGAAAGAGGGAAAGCTAGTTGTAGCATCCTATTTCCCCCAATTTGTAATTAATCATAAAATAAGAATTACCATCCTAATGCATGAGGACAATGTAAATGTATTATTGTTTGAGTTGTGCCAATGACTGACTATGGGGGTGAAGCCTTGAAAGAATTGGCCATGATATCACTAGAGGAAGAATTTGAAAACTAAATAGAGGGTTCATTATGACAAATAACCCCAAATTTCCCTTCATGAGGATGACAACCTCCTTCGGATCCCAAGGAAAGATATCAGTTGATGAAGAAAGGAATGGTGGTTGAACAATCAACCACCCCCATAAATGGAAACATGGGTTGTCAGCCCGAAGTACCGCAGTGACCTACATATGTGAGCTTCCTTCTGATAGAAGGAACAAGATAGGTCATCAAAAACCTTCTAGGGTAAGAGGGATAAACACGAGAGAGTAGACACCAGACCAAAAAAAAAAAAGAGTGTAAGCTCGCAAGGGAGATGCGCGGAGCTCTCCAGCGAGTCACGAATGGAAGGCCATGAGCTTGATGTTGAGGAGCATCTGAGAAACCTCGAAGAGGCCATAATCGAGAGAGAAAGCTCTGAGTTACAGAGAACAGGACACAAACAGAAGCAGAAATGGAGGAAGAACCCTCGAGAAGTGTGAGAATTCCCTGGTGATATCATGGCTTCGAACGGGGGTTGCCAGAGTGATAAGAATGAATGCCTCTGGGCCTATGGTTGGGTGGAAGGATGAACACCCACAGTCAGTTGATTAGAGGCAACCTGTAATAGAAAAGTGATTTCCTACCTTGTGTAATTTAGCCGTAACTGTGTATGAATTGGTTATACTGCGTATGCCTTCAGGAATGTGAATGAATGCTTAATGGATATACTGTATCCCTTCGATTTCAGTGTGATTGTATAATTAGGCAAGTAAGGAATTATATGGTTCATACATGACTTGTTCTCATAAACTCTTGAGTTTTGTAGTGTCTTAAGCTAGAGCCACGAACTGTGAGCTCATTGACCTTAGGCGTAGTTGCATGTACAATGGTTTACTCACCTAGTCGTTCTGAGCCCCTTGGAGGATGGAGTTTGTTAAGATAATGATAGGTAGTGCAGATATGCACAGGCTCTCTGCAATCAAATAGAACCCTAGAACCCCTTGAAGAAGGAGTACAATAGTTTTGTTGAAGACTCTTCTAAGAGTCAAGCCCAGGAGAAAGAGCGCAAAGCTCTCAAGTCCTCCATAGCTGATGAAGCTCAGGAAGGATAGAAATTTTCAAATACCAAAAGAGAGTACCCTTTCATTTTCTAGATGAACGGATGAGATCCTTTTAGAGGATCTGAGGTCTGTCTCGACCGTTAGATTGGAAGAAGGAACGAAGACATTAATACCTCGACCCCTTTAGCCTTCGCAAGTAGCGATGGGAACCAGGACCGTACATCCAAGGACATGTCGAAGCTCTATTGACTGTCAATATTAACCCTTGCATAGGAAAGAGAGTGGACTCAACAAAGTCATGAAAGTCCCGAAGTATTCGGAACCATCTATCGGCATAGGACACGTGGCTTTCGGTCGACATTTTGGCACCCGGGAAACCAGAGGGCAAGACCCCTCATCTTCGCAAGTCGCGAAATCCTGGTATACGAAACCTTGATGTGCTCTGTGGATGAGATGGTTTAGCGTGAATAAGTTTTGGAATTTTGGCATCCGGGAAACTAAAGGGAAAGACCCCTCATCTTCGCACATCGCGAAATCCCAGTATACGAAACCCCGACACACGATTAAGACTGAGTGTCTTTCAACACCCTTAAGCTCAGGAGGGATAGTGACCGTCAGATCCAAATCAACGAGGGTCATTGATCTCATACATGAAATCCCATATTGGAATTCAAGGATTGGAGTGACAAGAGATTTGGAGTCGCTACATCGTGAACTCTCAGTTCACGAAACTCCGAAAAGATCTGGACCGTTGGATCCTAATCATTGAGGACCGTTGGATCCTAATCATTGAGGATCGTTGGATCTCGTATGAGAAATCAAGTATCGAAGTTCGTGGATTGGAGTGACCAATGGTTTGGGTTGCTGCATTTTGAACTCCCGGTTACCGAAATCCCAATACGTCCAGGATCGTCGGATTAGGGGGAGATTCGCAGCCGCCAATCTCATCAAAGGTAAGATTTCGGGTTTCGGGGTTTGAAGAGTCGAAAGAATTGACTCTCTTACATCACTAAGTTGTGAAATGTGAAAGGTGCCTCTTGGCTTGGCCTATGGTCATAATGAACGATCACATGGAGGTGGATAAGGGAAGAGCTAGTCTGCGCTAGGCCCCTATAGGAATTCGGGGATTCTATCCCTTGTAGAAGAGAGAAAGTTTTATTTTTTCCATGGTGAGTATGTGACAAATTGGTATCAGAGAATGGTTACAACACTTCGCCTGCTTGGGCTCATGTATGAGTCACGTAAGGAGATATTGTTATCTGCATTTTTTCTTCAAGTAGAAGGACTACAAAATGAAACTGTAATTTGGGAATTTCTACGGAATTCCAGCAAAGGAATTATATTGTTCCTTTGTCAAAATGATAACTACTCTTATAGGAGTAGGGATGCACTGATCAATATTACTTATAAGACCTTAATAGGAATAACAGAGGTGGAATAAATTGTGCTATGAAGTTGCATGAGCCAGAAAAGGGACATGAACTGAGTTGTTATGTTATAGTGTGACGATGGCTACCTACTAAAGTAGGTAGAGTCTCTTGCAATTGAGATGGTTGGTTAGGTAAGAATTAAGATCCTCATGAAGAACTTCTTCATGATTTAGGAAATCTGGTAAGGACTGATAGGATCCTTAGAAAGTTATAATTACTGCATTATTAAAAGACTAAACCCTGAGCATATAACTCCTCATGATTGAGAGGACTGATGAAAATATGTAGGGTTAGATTATTTGACCTCTAATGGTTAGAATCAGCAATAAGGATAATCTGTTTAAACAATATTAAGAGGAGTCCTTTGGGACTATTGCTAATTCCCAAGAGTGACCCTTGTTGGTTGTTCCCATAAAGAGAGAGTAACATCCGTATGAGTTATGACTATGAGATTAGTCATGTAAGTAACTTAAAATCTCAGAAGAGATAGCGGGAAATTTCGTATGCCAAGTGTGCATATAGAGCATAGGGAGTGCATATAGACACAAGCTTGTGTGAAAGTTTGAAAGCTCCGAAGGTTGAACACAGAGGATGATTCCAGAAGAGTTGATGCCAAGTTCATGGATGGAAGTCATTGAAAATATGAACGAATGATGGAATTCTCAGAGGGAGGAATACTGACATTCCGTGAACCGTTAGATCTAGTAGGTCAGTGGAAAAGATAAGGATGATAACCTCTCATCAATCACAAACTCAAGAGGAATAGTATCCGTTAGATTGGAATCAACGAGAGTCATTGTTCTAGAGCTTCGAGGTTTCAGATATTGGGAAAAAGAAGCGAATACTTTCCCAAAGTCACGCAAGGTAAATCATTGATTCAATCAGGGTCATTGGTTAGCGGATGACCTGAACCATAGATCCAGTGTAATCGGATCTTCGGGAGTCAGAGGTTTAGAAGTCAACAGGTAGAGTTTTGAGAACTCGCATGTCATGAAATCTTGACATCCAACCTGAGCCATTGGATCGAGATAGGCATTATATCATTGATATGACACATACACATTTTGGGGATTCAAAATCGGGAGTTAGGAGGTGAAGACTCCACCAGAATCCCGAAAGGTGGAAATTCAGGATTTGATCAGGACCGTGGGATCCTGGTTGCAGGACCCTCGTGGATTAGAAGTTTGGGAAACAGTGGACCCCAAGTTCTGATCGAAGGGTCATGTGAATAAAAGAGCCGAGAAAACCTTAGCCTCGGTCTTTTGGGTTTTCGGATTTCGGGGATCGACGAACCAAAGTTCCTTGCAACAAGAATCCCAAAATCGTGAAATGCGAAGCGCCTTTTAGTTTGGACCGTGGTCACCACCAGTGGTCGCATGAGGAGAAGGTGTGAACTAGCATGATTAATACTTAGCTGTGTTCAATTGTACTTTAGTGCATGAGTTTAATGCATTGTGAAGATTCATAATAGGAAGCCTGATATTAATACCGGTAAGGTATGAATGATATTAAATGTGCAAGTAATGCACATGTATGATGTAAGAGTATAAGTATACT
>SNQJ01S0151439.1:44414-57033 GCA_010110895.2 Picea sitchensis
AAGAGACAAATGATTACACCTTTGAGCATCACATGAGAAGGATTGTGAATGAATCTGAATTGACTGATCTTAACAGTAAAGATGCACGTGGGTTGTAAAATATACCTATGGCAACTGCACATAGGCTTACGATTATGAGTATAGCTAAGTACATCCTGGATGTAAGTTAGCAAAAACCTAGAACATGTGCTGATGCATAATCTAGAATACATACCAGAGAGGTATGTCTATGTCCCTTAAAGAATGCTTATTAACAAGATGAAGCTAATTCGAGCTTGAGGCCATCATAGATAGTGATGGATATGCAACAAGGGAGTTGCATGCCGAATGAGTTCCTGGTGGAGGAACTGTGTAAGGACTTTGTCAGAAGAACAGAGTCACAACCCTGATAATTGTTGAAGGATGGACAATGGGCTGCAAGGCCTGTCCATATATAAGAATTATAGATTACATTTTGAAAGAATCATGTAATTAATAGAAGACTAACAACTGAATATTGACCATTCCGATAATTGAATGCAAGTGTGAAGGATGCACATGTTCATGATTCCTTGTGAGCAAAGAGTTTCTATTAGAGCATGTTGTGGTATCCCAAAAAGGGTTAGGGTGAGGCCTAACCAAGGCAGCTCAAGGAAAAGAGCAGGAAGATCCCGACAGGGAGTAGAATTGCAAAAGCAGAGAAGAGACAGTGAGGCCTTAGAGATAACTCAGCTGGGCTGAAAAGTCCCAGGTGATGTAGAAAGAATTTGAAGAAGGGGAGAGCCCTCAATTCTTTCCTTGCTATGCATTATGTTTTCTATGGGATGAGAAAGCTAGTACATTGATGAACGAAAATGTTTTGACACCATAGTGATGATGGTTGTAATACTATGAAAACGATTGAGAACTGTTGTGTTTCACTCATGAAAACATTAAGGATAGTGTGATGAAGTACATGCAGATATGCTGGGACATGTCTGAAAATATTTTATTAATTTAAATGCTATGGTACTTTCATTTTAATTTACATGACAACTAATGTGCCTATGGTGTATGTCATGTGTAGAAAGAAATAAGATTGGAACTGTTGAGAAAGACAGTTGCCAATAATGAACAACCTCAAACAGAGGATGACCAAGAGAAGGCTGCAGTCGAAAGATTGTTGATAGGACTGTGAAAATCCTGCTAAAGCACTGTTGATGAGGTAGAGATCAGAAAGAGAGTGCTAGCAGCCAAGAACCGGTATAAAGATATTCATGCCTATGTGGCACAAGGTATGAAGGGATTTGGTAAGAACCCCTTCTGAAATATTTTATTGTCTTAGTGTTATGCATGAACTTTGAAAGGAAGTTGTATGCCTTGGATACCCAAGTAAGGTATGATTCGGGAAGGAGAACCTGAATAATGGAGGTATGAACCTTTGGTAGTAAACACTGTTTGTAACCATTGGGAGAATTCATGAACCAATATGTCATGAATGCATTGACCAATCAAGGAGTGTTTAAAAGCATTCATGTGAAACTTTGAGTTTTGGTATACCGATTTGGGGTCGTGATCGGCCTATAGCAGGAAGCATGGTCCTGTTGTAAGAATGAATGAAAACGAATAGGCCATGTGGTGGAGAGGTTGGTTAGGTTCCAACACACCATGGCCAAGAACCTGTCATAAAGTGTGACAAACTTGAAATCAATGCAAGGGTGCATTGGGTATGAATGTGGCCACAAATGTTGGCACATTCATTAAAATCAATTGATATCTGAATCACATTTTGAAAATTTGGTAGGCTGGAATGATGCATAGGTAAGGGATGATGTATCCTTTTGCTTTGAATCCTTGAATAGATGAAATGACCAGGACTATTAGTATACTTGATTTTCGAAAAATTTAATGTACATGAAAAACTAACAATTGTTTGGCTATGTAAAGAATGAAATTGCAGGGAGGAAAGGGTCTTGGATATGGTAGTGTTGTAAGTCCATAAGGAAGAGCGATTGCCTTCTGATCCAAACTGCAAGGAATGGTATTTCCTTTTTGAGAAAGTAATTTAATTGTTAAGTATGCACAATTTTGAAATTGTTGTGACGATGTTGTAAAGGAGCAATAAAATGTATATGCATGGAAACGCTAACAAGTTGTTTGGTCGATTGAAGTTGAAAGTAAAGGAAGCAAAGGGGTCTTGGATATGGCAGCATTGTAAGCCCACAAGGAAAGCCAATTTCCTGCTGAGACAAACTGTTATGGGAAGGAAAGTCCCATAATTGTGAATTTGGTTCCTATGTGGAACAAATATGAAAACAAATCGTGAGAATGGAACATCTGTGGGTGACAGATTTGCAATAAAATTCTGAAAGTTAGAATTTATAATGATGTCTCATGAATTTTGTATACCTATGATACAGGTGAGAAGAAAAGACATGTCCAGAAAGGACAGATGAGGGATGTCAAAGTTGAAAGATGATGAACATGGCTACTACTAAGCCATGAAAACCCTGTTATAAGCCATGATTGCTTGAAAATTATTGTGTTGAGGTAACACAAGCTAGAGGTACACCTCGACAGAGCAAGTGTGAGGGATGCCTCGACTGTAAGACTCGATAGAGTCTCTAAAATTTTCCTGTGTGAGAAAACCTTGGCACAACAAGATGGATCACCCGAGGGACTGCATAATATTGAAGGGGATGCTAGAGCCTGGGCCTGGAGAGTGAGTAACGCAAGGAAGAGGAGACCTTAATAATTCTTGTAAACTATTGGGATCATGCTCACAGTGGGTAGTTTCCCGTGCGGAAAAACCTTGGAAAGGAAGATGAAATCATGATAGCTCTTGTGAACTATTGAATTGGAATCATGCACCCAATGGGTACGTCAAGGAAAGCGATGAGCATGGATAACAAAACTACCATGTGGATACAGATCCACAAACTGCACAGATAAGTATTGTGCTAAGAAGTGTGAGAATTTCCTTTTGAATTTTGAACAACAGTAAGATGTTTTTGCACAAAATTGTGAATAATGTGCTTGTTGTCCAAGAATTATTGAAGGCAGATGACGAAGACTAAGATCTTGAAAGAGGACCTGACCAAGGACGAAGGTCAAGACTTCTGAAGTGGCTGAATGAGAAAGGCATGATAGGTGTTTTTGAGAAAGAACACTGAGGACAGTGTTCCTTTAAGGGGGGGGGAATTGTAACACCCTGTTTCCCCCAATTTGTAATTAATCTTAAAATAGGAATTACCATGCTAATGCATGAGGACAATGTAAATGTATTATTGTTTCAATTGCCAATGACTGACTGTGCGGGTGAATCCTTGAAAGTACTGGCCATGATATCACTAGAGGAAGAATTTGAAAACTATAAGAGAGGGTTCATTATGAAAAATAACCCCAAATTTCCCTTGATGAGGATGACAACCTCCTTCAGATCCCAAGGAAAGATATCAGTTGATGAAGAAAGGACTAGTGGTTGAACAATCAACCACCCCCATAAATGGAAACATGGGTTGTCAGCTCAAAGTACCAGAGTGACCTGCAGACTTGACCTTCCTTCTGACAGAAGGAACAGGATAGGTCAGAAAAAATGTTCCAGGGTAAGAGGGATACACACGGGAGAGGAGACACCAGACAAAAAAAAAAAAAGAGAGAGTAAGCTTACAAGGGAGATGTGCAGAGATCTCCAATGAGTCATGAATGGAAGGTTGCGACCTTGATGCCGAGGAGCATCTGAGAAACCTCGCCGAGGCCATAACCGAGAGAGAAAGCTATGAGTTACAAAGAACATGACCCAAACAGAAGTAGAAATGGAGGAAGAACCCTCGAGAAGTGTGAGAATTCCCTAGTGATGTCATGGCTTGGCACGGGGGTGGCCAGAGTGCTAAGAATGAATGCCTCTAGGCCTATGGTCGGGTGGAAGGATGAACACCCACAGTCAGTTGGTTGGTGGAAACCTATAATAGATAAGCGATTTCCTACCCTGTGTAATTTAGCCGTAACTATGTATGAATTGGTTATATTGTGTATGCCTTCAGGAATGTGAATGAATGCTTAATGGATATACTGTATCCCTTCTATTTATGTGTGATTGTATAATTAGGTAGGTAAGGAATTATATGGTTTAGACATGACTTTTTCTCATAAACTCTTGAGTTTTGTAGTGTCTTAAGCGAGAGCCATTGAATGTGAGCTTGTTAACCTTAGACATAGTTGCATGTACAATGGTTTACTCACCTAGTCGTTCTGAGTCCCCTGGAGGATGGAGTTTGTTAAGCTCATGAGAGGTAGTGCAGATATGCACAAGCTCTCTGCGATCAAATATATCCCTAGAACCCCTTGATGAAGGAGCGCAATAGTTGTGCTAAAGACTCTTCTAAGAGTCAAGTCCAGGAGAAAGAGCGCAAAGCTCTCAAGTCCTCCATAGCTGATGAAGCTCGGGAAGGATAGTGATTTTCAAATACCAAAAGAGAGTACCCTTTTGTTTGCTAGATGAATGGACAAGATCCTTTCGGAGGATCTGAGGTCTGTCCCGACTGTTAGATTGGAAGAAGGAACGAAGGCATTAATACCTCAACCCCTTCAGCCTTCGCAGGTAGCGATGGGAACCAGGACAGTAGATCCAAGGACCTGTCGGAGCTCTATTGACCATCGATATTAACCCTTTCATAGGTAGGAGAGTGGACTCGATGAAGTCCTGAAAGTCCCGAAGTATTCGGAACCATCCATCGGCACAAAACACGTGGCTTATGGTCGGCGTTTCGGCACCCGGGAAACCAGAGGGAAAGACCCCTCGTCTTTGCAAGTCGCGAAATCTCGGTATACAAAACCCTGATGCGCTTTGTGGATGACCTGGTTTAGCGTGAATAATTTTCGGCGTTTCATCATACGAGAAATGAGAGGGTGACACCCCTCGTCTTTGCAAGTCACGAAATCCCAGTATACCAAACCCAGACGCCCAATTAAGACTGAGTGTCTTTCAATACCCTTAAGCTCAGGAGGGATAGTGACTGCCAGATACAGATCAACGAGGGCCGTTGATCTCATACACGAAACCCCATATCAAAATTTGGGGATTGGAGTGACAAGAGATTTGGAGTTGCTGCATCGTGAACTCCCGGTTCATGAAACTCCAAAAAGATATGGACTGTTGGATCCTAATCATTGAGGATCGTTGGATCTCGTACGAGAACTCGTGTAACGGAGTTCAGGGATTGGAGTGACTAGTGGTTTGGGTCGCTGCATTTCGAACTCCTGGTTACCAAAATCCCGATACAGCTAGGATTGTCAGATCAGGGGGAGATTCACAGTCGTCGATCTCATCGAAGGTAAGATTTCAGATTTCGAGGTTTGAAGAGTCGAAAGACTTGACTCTCTTACATCGCTGAGTCGCGAAATGCGAGAGGTGCCTATTGGCTTGGCCTATGGTCATAACAAACGATGACATGGAGGTGGATAAGGGAAGAGATAGCCTATGCTAGGACCCTGTAGGAATTCGGGAATTCTATCCCTTGAAGAAGAGAGAAAATTTTATTTTTGCAGTGGTGGGTATGTGACACTAGCACAAGCTAGCTTTTCCCCACAATGGAATGATGTTATTCAAGATGTGCTTGTGCTTCTGCAAGACTGAAATTTAGCATGCACTAGTTTTACCCCACAGAGGAATGATGTTGTTCAAGATGCGCTTGTGCTTGTGCAAGAGAGAAATATAGCACACACTAGCCTTCCCCCACAGTGGAATCATCTTGTTCAAGATGTGTATATGCTTGTGTAAGAGGGAAAGCTAGCATGCGCTAGCTTTTCCCCATGGTAGGATGATGTTCGCGATGCACAACACTGAAATGATGTTGTTCGAGATGGTCTTGTGCTTGTGCAAGAGAGAAAGCTAGCAGGCGCTAGCTTTCCACCATGGTGGAATGATGTTGTTTGAGATGCACTTGTGCTTATGCAAGAGGGAAAGCTAACACGCGCTAGCTTTCCTTAATGGTGGAATGATGTTGTTTGAGATGTGCTTGTGCTTGTGCAAGAGGGAATTTTAGCATGTTCAAGCTTTCCTGCATGCTAGAATGATGTTGTTTGAGATGTGATTGTGTTTGTGAAAGAGGGAAAGCTAGCACACACACTAGCTTTTCCCCACAATGGAATGATGTTATTCAAGATGTTCTTGTGCTTCTGTAAGACTGAAAGTTAGCATGCACTGGTTTTACACCACAGAGGAATGATGTTTTTCGAAATGTGCTTGTGCTTGTGCAAGAGAGAAAGCTAGCACATGCTAGCTTTCCCCCACAATGCCATGATATTGTTCGAGATGTGTATATGCTTGTGTCAGAGGGAAAGCTAGCACGCGCTAGCTTTCCCCTATGGTAGGATGATGTTCGAGATGCATAACACTAGAATGATGTTTCTCGAGATGCACGTGTGCTTGTGTAAGAGGGAAAGATAACACATGCTAGCTTTTCCCCATGGTGGAATGATGTTGCTCGAGATGCACTTCTGCTTATGCAAGAGGGAAAGCTAACATGTGCTAGCTTTCCTTAATGGTGGAATGATGTTGTTTGAGATGTGCTTGTGCTTGTGCAAAAGGGAAGTTTATCATGTGCAAGCTTTCCTCCACACTAGAATGATGTTGTTCGAGATGTGCTTGTGTTTGTGAAAGAGGGAAACATGGCACACGCTAGCTTTTCCATACAATGGAATGATGTTATTCAAGATGTTCTTGTGTTTTTGCAAGACTAAAACTTAGCATGCACTAGTTTTACCCCACGGAGGAATGATGTTGTTCAAGATGCGCTTGTGCTTGTGCAAGAGAGAAAGCTAGCACATGCTAGCTTTCCCCCAGAGTGGAATGATCTTGTTCGAGATGTGTATATGCTTGTGTAATAGGGAAATCTAGCACATGCTAGCTTTCCCCCATGGTAGGATGATGATCAAGATGCCCTTGTGCTTGTGCAAGAGGGAAAGCTAGCATGTGCTAGCTTTCGCCGACACTGGTCCGAATGATGTTGTTCGAAATGCGCTTGTTCTTGTGTAAGAGGGAAAGAGAGCACGCGCTAGCTTTCCCCCATTGTGGAATGATGTTGTTCGATATGCACTTGTGCTTATGCAAGAGGGAAAACTAACATGCACTACCTTTCCTTAATGGTGGAATGATGTTGTTTGAGAATTGATTGTGCTTGTGCAAGAGGGAATTTTAGCATGTGCAAGCATTCCTCCATGCCAGAATGATGTTGTTGGAGATGTGCTTGTGTTTCTGAAAGAGGGAAAGCTGGCATAGGATAGCTTTTCCCCACAATGGAATGATGTTATTCAAGATGTGCTTGTGCTTCTGCAAGACTGAAAGTTAGAATGCACTAGTTTTACCCCACAGGAGAATGATGTTGTTCGAGATGCACTTGTGCTTGTGAAAGAAAGAAATATAGCACACACTAGCCTTCCGCCACAGTGGAATGATCTTGTTCAAGATGTGTATATGCTTGTGTAGGAGGGAAAGCTAGCACGCGCTAGATTTTCCCCATGGTAGGATGATGTTCGAGATGCACAACACTGGACTGATGTTGTTCGGGATGGTCGTGTGCGTGTGCAAGACAGAAATCTAGCAAGTGCTAGCTTTCCACCATGGTGGAATGATGTTGTTCGAGATGCACTTGTTCTTATGCAGGAGGGAAAGCTAACATGTGCTAGCTTTCCTTAACAATGGAATGATGTTGTTTGAAATGTGCTTGTGCTTGTGCAAGAGGGAAGTTTAGCATGTTCAATCTTTCCTCCATCCTGGAATGATGTTGTTCAAGATGTGCTTGTGTTTTTGAAAGAGGGAAAGATATCACACACTAGCTTTTCCCCACAATGGAATGATGTTATTCAAGATGTTCTTGTGCTTCTGCAAGACTGAAAGTTAGCATGCACTGGTTTTACCCCACGAAGGAATGATGTTGTTCGAGATGTGCTTGTGCTTGTGCAAGAGAGAAAGCTAGCACATGCTAGCTTTCCCCCATAGTGGAATGATATTGTTCGAGATGCCTATATGCTTGTGTAAGAGGGAAAGCTAGCACGCACTAGCTTTCCCCCATGGTAGGATGATGTTCGAGATGCCCAACAGTAGAATGATGTTGCTCGAAATGTGTTTTTGCTTGTGTAAGAGGGAAAGCTAACAAGCGCTAGCTTTCCCCCATGGTGTAATGATGTTGTTCGAGATGCAATTCTGCTTATGCAAGAGGGAAAGGTAACACGCGCTATCTTTCCTTAACGGTGGAATGATGTTTTTTGAGATGTGCTTGTGCTTTTGGAAGAGGGAAATTTAGCATGTGCAAGCTTTCCTCCATGCTAGAATGATGTTGCATGGCACACACTAGCTTTCCGCAAAATGGAATGATGTTAATCAAGACGTGCTTGTGCTGCTGCAAGACTGAAAGTTAGCATGCACTAGTTTTACCCCATGAAAGAATGATGTTGTTCGAGATGCGCTTGTGCTTGTGCAAGAGAGAAAGCTAGCACATGCTAGGTTTCCCCCACAGTGGAATGATCTTGTTCGAGATGTGTATATGCTTGTGTAAGATGGAAAGCTAGCACATGCTAGATTTCCCCCATGGTAGGATGATGTTCGAGATGCACTTGTACTTGTGCAAGAGGGAAAGCTAGCATGTGCTAGCTTTCCCCAACACTGGAATGATGTTATTTGAAATGCGCTTGTGCTTGTGTAAGAGGGAAAGATAGCATGTGCTAGATTTCCCCCATTGTGGAATGATGTTGTTCGATATGCACTTGTGCTTATGTGAGAGGGAAAACTAACACGCGCTAGCTTTCCTTAACGGTGGAATGATGTTATTTGAGATTTGATTGTGCTTGTGCAAGAGGGAATTTTAGCATGTGCAAGCATTCCTCCATGCTAGAATGATGTTTATGGAGATGTGCTTGTGTTTTTGAAATAGGGAAAGGTAGCACAAGCTAGCTTTTCCCCACAATGGAATGATGTTATTCAAGATGCTCTTGTGCTTCTACAAGATTGAAAGTTAGCATGCACTAGTTTTACCCCACCGAAGAATGATGTTGTTCGAGATGTGCTTGTGCTTGTGCAAGAGAGAAAGATAGCACACGCTAGCCTTCCCCCATAGTGGAATGATCTTGTTCAAGATGTATATATGCCTGTGTAGCAGGGAAAGCTAGCACGCGCTAGCTTTTCCCCATGGTAGGATGATGTTCGAGATGCACAACACTAAAATGATGTTGTTCAAGATGGTCTTGTGCTTGTGCAAGAGAGAAAGCTAGCAGGTGCTAGCTTTCCACTATGCTGGAATGATGGTGTTCGAGATGCACTTGTGCTTATGCAAGAGGAAAGGATAACACATGCTAGCTTTCCTTAACGGTGAAATGATGTTGTTTGGGATGTGCTTGTGCTTATGAAAGAGGGAAGTTTAGCATGTTCAAGCTTTCCTCCATGCTGGAATGATGTTGTTCGAGAGGTGCTTGTGTTTGTGAAAGAGGGAGAGCTAGAACACACTAGCTATTACCCACAATGGAGTGATGTTATTCAAGATGCTCTTGTGCTTCTGCAAGACTGAAAGTTAGCGTGCATTGGCTTTACCGCATGGAGGAATGATGTTGTTCGAGATGTGCATGTGCTTGTGCAAGAGAGAAAGCTAGCACATGCTAGCTTTCCCCCACAGTGGAATGATATTGTTTGAGATGTGTATATGCTTGTGTAAGAGGGAAAGCTAGCACACGCTAGATTTCCCCAATGGTCGGATGATGGTCGAGATGCACAACACTAGAATGATGTTGTTCGAGATGGTCTTGTGCTTGTGCTTGTGCAAGAGAGAAAGCTAGCACATGCTAGCATTCCCCCACAGTGGAATGATATTGTTTGAGATGTGTATATGCTTGTGTAAGAGGGAAAGCTAGCACGCGCTAGATTTCCCCAATGGTAGGATGATGGTCGAGATGCACAACACTAGAATGATGTTGTTTGAGATGGTCTTGTGCTTGTGAAAGAGAGAAGGCTAGCATGCGCTAGCTTTCCACCATGGTGGAGTGATGTTGTTCGAGATGCACTTGTGCTTATGCAAGAGGGAAATATAACACTCGCTAGCTTTCCTTAATGGTGGAATGATGTTGTTCGAGATGTGTTTGTGCTTGTGCAAGAGGGAAGTATCGCATGTTCAAGCTTTACTCCATGCTAGAATGATGTTGTTCGAGATGTGCTTGTGTTTGTGAAAGAGAGAAAGCTAACACAAGATAGCTTTTCCCCACAATGGAATGATGTCATTCAAGCAGTGCTTGTGCCTCTGCAAGACTAAAAGTTAGCATGCACTAGTTTTACCACACGAAGGAATGATGTTGTTTGAGATGCGTTTGTGTTTGTGCAAGAGAGAAAGCTAGCACACGCTAGCATTCCCCCATAGTGGAATGATCTTGTTTGAGATGTGTATATACTTGTGTAAGAGGGAAAGCTAGCATTCGCTAGCTTTCCCCCATGGTAGGATGATGTTCAAGATGGGCTTGAGCTTGTGCAAGAGGGAAATCTAGCATGCGCTAGCTTTCCCCAACACTTGAATGATGTTGTTCGAGATGCTTGTGTGCTTGTGTAAGAGGGAAAGCTAGCACGCATTAGATTTCCCCCATGGTAGAATGATGTTGTTTGAGATGCACTTGTGCTTATGCAAGAGGGAAAGCTAACATGCGCTAGCTTTCCTTAACGGTGGAATGATGTTGTTTGAGATGTGCTTGTGCTTGTGCAAGAGCGAAGTTTAGCATGTGCAAGATTTCCCCCATGCTAGAATGATGTTGTTGGAGATGTGCTTGTGTTTGTGAAAGGGGGAAAGCTAGCATAGGCTAGATTTTCCACACAATGGAATGATGTTATTCAAGATGTTCTTGTACTTTTGCAAGACTAAAAGTTAGCATGCACTAGTTTTACCCCACAAAGGAATGATGTTGTTCGAGATGTGCTTGTGCAAGAGAGAAAAATAGCACATGCTAGCCTACCCCCACAGTGGAATGATCTTGTTCGAAATGTGTATATGCTTGTGTAAGAGGGAAGGCTAGGACACACTAGCTTTACCCCATCGTGGAATGATGTTGTTCAAGATGCACTTGTGATTGCGTAATAGGGAAAGCTAACACAGGCTAGCTTTCCTTCACAGTGGAATGATGTTATTCGAGATGTGCTTATGCTTGTGTGAGAGGAAAGTTTATCATGTGCAGGATTTCCTCCATGCTAGAATGATGTTGTTCAAGATGTGCTTGTGTTTGTAAAAGAGGGAAAGCTAGCACAGCCTAGATTTTCTCCATAATGGAATGATGTTATTCAAGATGTGCTTGTTCTTCTACAAGACTGAAAGTTAGCATGCACTAGTTTTACCCCACAGGGGAATGATGTTGTTCGAGATGTGCTTGTTCTTGTGCAAGAGAAAAATATAGCACACGCTAGCCTTCCCCCATAGTGGAATGATATTGTTCGAGATGTGTATATTCTTGTGTAAGAGAGAAAGCTAGCACGCACTAGCTTTTCCCCATGGTAGGATGATGTTCGAGATGCACAACACTGGAATGATGTTGTTTGAGATGGTCTTGTGCTTGTGCAAGAGAGAAAGCTAGCAGGTGATAGCCTTCCACCATGGTGGAATGATGTTGTTCAAGATGCACTTGTGCTACAAGAGGGAAAGATAACACGCGCTAGCTTTCCTTAACAATGGAATGATGTTGTTTGAGATGTGCTTGTGCTTGTGCAAGAGGGAAGTTTAGCATGTTCAAGCTTTCCTCCATGCTGGAATGATGTTGTTTGAGATGTGCTTGTGTTTGTGAAAGAGGGAAAGCTAGAACACACTAGCTTTTCCCCACAATGGAATGATGTTATCAAAGATGTTCTTGTGCTTCTGTAAGGTTGAAAGTTAGCATGCATTGGTTTTACCCCATGGAGGAATGATGTTGTTCGAGATGTGCTTGTGCTTATGCAAGAGAGAAATCTAGTACATGCTAGCTTTCCCCCACAGTGGAATGATATTGTTCGAGATGTGTATATGCTTGTGTAAGAGGGTAAGATAACACGTGCTAGTTTTCCCCCATGGTGGAATGATGTTGTTCGAGATGCAATTCTGCTTATGTAAGAGGGAAAGATAACATGCACTAGCTTTCCTTAATGGTGGAATGATGTTGTTTGAGATGTGCTTGTGCTTGTGGAAGAGGGAATTTTAGCATGTGCAAGCTTTCCTCCATGCTAGAATGATGATGTTCAAGATGTGCTTATGTTTGTGAAAGAGGGAAACATGGCACACGCTACCTTTTCCCCAAAATGGAATGATGTTATTCATGGACGTGCTTGTGCTGCTGCAAGATTGAAAGTTAGCATGCACTAGTTTTACCCCACAAAGGAATGATGTTGTTCGAGATGCGCTTGTGCTTGTGCAAGAGACAAAGCTAGCACACACTAGCTTTCCCCGAGAGTGGAATGATCTTTTTCGAGATGTGTATATGCTTGTGTAAGACTAAAACCTAGCACATGCTAGATTTCCCCCATGGTAGGATGTTGTTCGAGATGCGCTTGTGCTTGTGCAAGAGGGAAAGCTAGCATGTGCTAGCTTTCCCCAACACTGGAATGATGTTGTTTGAAATGCGCTTGTGCTTGTGTAAGGGGGAAAGCTAGCACGTGCTATCTTTCCCTCTT
>SNQJ01S0151440.1:9103-21195 GCA_010110895.2 Picea sitchensis
GGGTTGAATCAATGACGAGTAATTATACCATTTATTATTCCTTTAAACCCTAATGTATATTCCTTTAACTTATTCAATCATGCTCATATGTTTATCAACAATATATTAATGTATCATAAACATTAACATCCATAATTGCATAATAAACAATAACAAACACATCCACACAATGCACAGTACACCAATACTTACGTGGAAAACCAATGCGGGATAAAAACAAATAATTCTTTTCTTATATGTCAAGAATTACATTCAAGGAAGCTCAAAATTCCAATTCTCCGGCTCTAACTAGAAGGAGGATCCAACCCCCTAGTTTCTCAGGCTCCATCCTGAAGGAGTATAAAACCTCCTGGGTTCTCTGGATACAACTGGAAGGTGGATACAACCACCTAGTTCTCAAGCTACAACCTAAAGGAAGCTCCAACTCCCTAATTCTTCGGCACCAACTGGAAGGAGGATACAACCCCCTTTCCTTTCCCTTGTCGAACCACCCTGAAATATAAGTTTCAAATGATGAAACCACTGACACACTATCCTTGTGAGATATACCATTGTAAACCTATACCAATATGTGCCAACAACCTATAACCAAAATGTACTAATAACCTGTATTCAACCTGTATTAATAACCTGTAATCAACCTGTAGCAATAACCTCTACCAACATATACCAACAACTTGCACAAATAGTCTCATCAATAGATCAGATCTGATAACATAGATATCATACCCAATATCACAAGAATATCACTCAACCATGTGCATATATGTCTTTGTAGTCATCTGCCATACATGTGCATACAATCATAATCATGTGTAATAAACCCTCACATGGAATAAACATCAAACCCTTACTGATATGTGGCCTCAAACTAAATCAAAAACTTCAACAACACATCACAACCAAAATCGCTCTACCATATACAAGATATTCCTGAATACTCAACCCAACAAGATGTAGCAATAAAAAATACCAGACATACCAACATTATATTTATGTACATCTAGCTCATAATTCAACTGCCATACAATAAACAACCTCTCTAGGGAAAATCCTCATTGTCCCATAACCATATCTCAACAATATCCAACTACACATAATAATATGACATACCTTTCATCTTGTACCTACCAAATCACCCACGACTACTGAAACTTCTCTCTTTGTAGCTACCAAAACCTATGGCTACAGAAACACCCGCGGATACATAATTGCCATTATGTATAGCTACCGAAACTTTCCGTATCTACCAAAACCTACGGCTACAGAAAAACCAGTGGCTATAGAATTTCCATTTTCTGTAGCTACCAAAACTTGTGGCTACAAAAAAAATCACGGCTACAGAATTGTCATTTTATGCAACTACTGAAACCTGCAACTATAGAATTTCCACTTTCTGCAGCTACATAAACTTTCATCATCAAAATTCCTTTTCTACCTTAGACTTGTTAAAATGTATATGTATCAATGAGTACCTGCAATAAACCTTACACAATAATAGATATTCAATGTTCTCAATAGGTGCTAATAGGAGACCCTTTCTCTCTTATTTATATTGTGCAAGTAACTTCCTCTAGGGGTTACCTTCTAACCAAATGATCCAGATTTATGAGCACAACGAATTGATTAACAAAATGAATGAAATAAACACAGAGTTATGAAGAACAAGACATATATTTAGTGAACAATATCTTCTATTGAATAAATGAAATAGGTTGAAATTGTAAAACTGCAGAACTAAAACACTTTCTCGAAGGGTGGTAGTTATCTCTGAGAAGAGATGTGGCTTCTACACTCATTTGTTTGAGAAAAATGATTACAATGAGGATCCAGAGGCCTTTTTTATATTACTCATGAATGTCAAAACCCTAGACATCCAAAAACCTAACCTTAGGAGGTGAAACGCCAAAATTCATGTGGACCCCTATGGGTAAGTTTGTACCTCAACTTCCTAGGGTCATAACTTTTGCATACGACATCCGTTTTAGGAACGTGATATCCCGTTGGAAATTTATTTCAAAGAAATGCACATTACATCATAAAAATCTGACTCTGTCTATAGTTTTATTGTGGCGATTCAAAAAAACATTGTTTAGGCCTCCAAAATGTCCCTAGAAGTATAACAAGATGTCTTGACATGAAAAAATACAAAATAATATAGTTGAATTAGGTGAAAGGCCATCGATATCCACCTAGAAGATGTGTAGGGATTCATACATCCCCAAAAGTGTAGAACCCACAATTACAAAGAAGTACAGAAGAACATGTTGAACTAAAAATAGACAAGAGGAGCCAGTTGGAATAGGTGGGTGGCCGCCAATATCCACATGGATCAATCCTCCCCCCTTAGGAAGAAATGGTCTCCATTGCATTGAGTTCCCCCATCAGGTGAGGAAAGTTTTGTTGGATTTGGCCCCGGGTGAGACACTTTCCTTGGTGTAGGTGTTTCCCTGCCTTGACAACCCAATAAAGTTGGATCCTCTACTGGAGAGTGCCCTTGACCTATGTGTCCACTATCTGATCAGTGGATGCTTGTTCCATGCAGTCAGGGATGGTCTCTATTGGTGTCATTTGTTATGTGATCTCTGATGTTTCCAATAATGGTGGGAAATATGGCTGAAGGAGGTCCACATTGAACATTGGGTGTAGGCCAAGGAAGGGTGGAGTGTTGAGCTCAAAATCATTGCTACCCACAACCTTGGTGATAGTGTACGGCCCATAGCGAAGTGGGAAGAGATTTTGATGGGGCCCTATGAGATGATCCTTCTGCAAATGTAACCATACTTTTTTACCAACATGAAACTGGTGCGGTACCCTATGTTGATCATGGCGTTGCTTGTACTTAGCATTGGATTTTTGCAAAATCTCTTGGACCTGTTGGTGGATGTGTTGAGTCTTCTCAATGAATATGGTGGCTTTTTCGGTCTCATAATGAACATGGGAAGATTATTTCTATGTGGTGGCAAGAGGTAGTGCAACATCAATGGGACCAAAGGGTTGGAATCCTAGCCCCACCTGAAATGATCTATGACCGGTGGAGATATGGAGAGCCCTATTGTAACCATGTTGAACTTAGGGGAGACTATCATCCCATGTACGTGGATCCTTAGATTTGTACATGTGTACGATGTGCACAATCATCTGATTGATGACAAGCGGTGGATTTAGTGAGCTTGGTGTCCAACAGTGACCAAAGACTCGACCAAAATGTGTTGAGGAACTTGTTGTCCCAGTCGAAGATGATGGTCTATGGTATACAAAAATTGATCCACACTCATTCGAATAAGAAATTAGCAGTATCTGTCACTGTGATATTCTTCTTACAGGCTGTGAGGATGGCCATCTTTGAAAACCAATCCACGACCACAAATACATAGTCATTGCCTTTCTTGGTGTCTGGAAGGCCAGACATGTAATCCATTATGATGGATTCCCAAGGATTCTCGGGAGTAGGAAGAGGGGTGTATAAGCCTTGCTTACTGATGTATGGCTTGGAAACGGAATAGGAAGTGCAATATATGATGTACTTGTTGAATTCTTGTCAAAGTTTTGGCCAATAAAAATGTTTCTGAAGAATGGCCATTGTTTTCTCCATGCCAAAATGTCTTGCCATCCGACTGTAGTGGGCTTCCCAAATCATCTTTGCACACTCGCTTGTAAAAACACAGATATGGACCAGGTGGCATAACAGTCCATCATGAATGTAATAATCAGTGACAGTTGCTCCTATACCCAAGAGTTGATAGGTGGTGGAGAATTCTGGATCTTGTTGATAAAGTTGGGGCCACTCATATGCATCATGGCCATAGGAATGGAGCACAATGGTGAGTGCAGCCATGGGAGATCGACTGAGGCAATCAACAACATGATTTGAGATCCTTGTATTATAATTGATGTTGAGATGGAAATCCTGCAGGTAGGTGGACCACTTCTAATGGTGGTTGTTATGCAATTTTCCCTATGTCTGTATGAACTGTAGAGGCTTTTGATCAGTGTGGATGATCATCTCCATTCCTAGAATGTAATGTTTCCATTGAAGATAGGATTTTACAATGGAATACATTTCCTTTTAATAGGTGGGGTATTTCCAGATAGTATCTGAGAGTGTCTCACTATGGTATGGCACTGGTACCGTGTTGAGTGAGAACTGCGCCTACAACATAGTCAGATGCTTCAGTCTCAATCTTGAACGATTTCTACATATCGGGAAAGGAGAGTATTGGAGTTGAGAACAAGTGATGATTCATATCATCGAATGCTCATTGTTGTTCCTTCCCACACATGAAATTTTCCCTACCACTGCCCTTGGTCACCTGGCTAAGGGCCCATGCAATATGGGAGAATCCCAACATGAATCGTCGGTAGAAGTTAGCCAGTCCCAAGAAGCTTTGAAGCTAGGTTAGTGTGGTCATGGCTGGACAGTCACGGATGAATTGGATCTTAGCTGGATCAGCATGAACCCCATGTTCATCAACAATGTAGCCCAAGTATTGGACCTTGTTCATGCCAAAAGAGCATTTTTCCAAGTTGGCATATAGCTTGTGCTGTCGGAGAGTGCTCAAAACCTGTTGAACATGCCGCATTTGCTCCTCCCAAGTTATTTTGAATATGAGGATGTCATCCAAATATACCACCACAAAAGAGTTGGAGAAGGGTCTCAATACATCATCCATCAACCTCATGAAAGTGGGTGGTTCATTTTTTAAGCCAAAGAGCATAACCAACCATTCGAAGAGACCTTATTTATATTTGAAGGTTGTCTTCCATACATCAATTGGTTTGATGAGAACCTGGTGGTAGCCATAATTTAGGTTAATCTTGTTGAATAACTTTTCCCCCTTGAGTTGGTCAAGAAGGTCATCAATCCTAGGAATTGGGTACTGATTCCTGACTGTGATTTTGTTTAAGGATCTATAATCAATGCAAAGTCGCCAAGTCCTGTCCTTATTCTACACCAGTAAAATCGATCTTCCGTAATGGGAGGAGTTGGGTCTGATGTGCCCATTTTGAAGAATATCTTAGATCTGATGCCTAATTTTTTCATTTTCCATTAGCAAGTGACAATAGACTATTCCATTAGATAGAAGTGCACCGAGGGTCAGATCTATTGGATGCTTGACTTGGCAGTGCGTCGATACCCTGGTGGGTGAGGAGAATATGTCTGTGTATTCTCCAACGATCCCATCCACTTGCTTCTATTGCAAACAGAGGCTCTGAGTAGAGGCCACAGATGTGGTGACGAACTTCTTCTTACTGTGAGCACGGATCGCAAATAATATGAACTTCCCTTTTTGTGAAATGACCTTACTACATTACTTATCATAGATTAAAGAAACAGCGGTAGGCGACACTACTTCTGCTATCTTGTACAATTTTCTACCCAAAGTAATAATAACACTGAGAGATATAGACTCATACACAACATGACGCTTCCACAAATATGGTTGTCTTGAAAGAACATCACAAAATTCAAAGGGAGAAATATCACACAATACCTCATATTTGAAAGGATTGATGTCATAGGGTAGACGACACTATTGGTTGACACGAATATCTCTTCCTTGGCTAATCCAGCCGATGGTGTAGGGATACAGGTGTGGTGTCGTTGGTAGGTCCAGCCGCTTGATGGCCTTCGCTGAAATCTAGTTCTTCTGACTGTCACTATAGATAATGAAATGAAGTGGAGCCCCCTTTATCCACGTCTGTGAGGGAAAGAGGCATTTCCATTCCTATGGTTCTTCTAGTTCGCTTGGTCAGACTTTGGTGGTAGCGATAGTGGCACTGATTTCAACATCGATAATCCACTTCCCTCCTTCAGGATTTGATTCGAAATTAGAATCGTCCTCTGACTTGGAAGCCTTCAGCATGACCATGAGTGACTTATTAGAGTGGCATTCTTTGGTGTTGTGCCAAGGTATTTTATGGTACTCACACCATTTTCCCATGTCCTTCTTCGTCTTCTCATTTCTCTTCTTATGTTGCGGCATGCCCTGGTTTTGCTGAGAGTGGCCATATTTTCTTTGTCCCTTGTTGTGTGGGTTGGGAACGCCTTTTCCCTACTTTAGTTGTGAGTAATTTTTAGATCCAAACTCTCGTATATTCTTCTTAAATTTATGCTCGATCTTGACAGCGTATCTATAAGTTGTACCCAATGAGGTGATGTCCAGAAACTCCATTTACATTTGAATGTATCTATGAAAATAGTTGCAGTATTTGAGCATGAGATGTCACTCAGAGTCTTTTACAAAATTTGGTGCGCAGGGTATGGAAAATATTGGTGAAATATGGTACTATCTGGTCCCTTCCTTGATGTAGAGTGGTCCATATGGTGTATTGTTCCTCATAGCTTCCAACATGATAATATTGTTCTTTAATTGCATCCTGGAAGGAATCCCATGTACGGTCAACCACAAATATTGTAGATTACTCTATGGCCCCTTGCTTTGAGAAAGTGACCCACCAGTCCTTAACATGGGGGACAACCTTGAGGAGAGAAAAAGTAGTCTTTTCCCTATCGAACAATTTGTGGACTGAAAAATACCCTTCGATAAGATTCAACTATTTATCTACAACATTTGCATCTATCGGTCCTTCACATAATGGAATATAAAAATTTACTTGTGCCTTGAAGGGGGTTCTGTGGTCACTTGATGAAGATGCTTCTCTTGTGGGCAGCCGTAGAAGGATCTGCACAAATTTTTCCATCATTTCATTCCTTTCTCGCACAATGGATTCCTAGAGAAACATTTTAAAAGGATCTCCTGCTCCATCTTCTTTCTTTTCTTCTCCCATGGGTTGTTGTCGAGCTCAATGCAGCCAATCTTGCAATGACTCGATTGGTTTGAGTCCCAAATTATTGTACCCAGATCTTGTTAGGGACATGCGCGAAGAAAAATAAATTAAGAGCAGGCCGCTCTAATACCACTGATCCATATTTTGGAGCAGAATGAAATGATTAACAAACTGAATACAATAAACACATAGATATGAAGAACAACACAGGTATCCAGTGAACAATATCTTCTATTGAATAAATGAAATAGGCTGAAACTGTAAAAATGAAGAACTGAAACACTTGCTTGAATGGTGGTATATATATATATGAGAAGAGATGTGGTTGTTACATGCATCTATCTGAGCATAATGATTACAATGAGGCTCCAGATACCTTTTTGATATTACTCATTGTAACACGGGGTTTCCCCCAACTTGTAAATATAACTATATTGGCTTAGGAACTATGGAAAACTCAAAGGTGTGAATGATTGATTTGTTGGAAATTTGTATAAAAGGTCGATGAATGTAAATTATTTTATGAACATGTGTTGCATGACTGCTGGAAATGAGATGTGCTAAAAGAGACCACGATGGATAATGAAAAGGTGGTGGAAGGGACCCAGAACAGTTGCATTAACTTCCACCGAACCAGTACCATACTGGTTTTTACTTTCTCAATTCCAAAACAACTCTCTGACACAGGAATGAATTTCCATCAGGATGGTAGGTGGGGAGGCTCCTCAAGATTTAATGAGGGGATGAGGCGAACCACCCATCTGTAAAATCTCTCAGACCTGACCACAGACGGAAAATAATTCGCGCCACACACAATATTTTAGAGGAATGCAAGAAAGGAAACGTGGGGGGGATGGGCAGAGAGAGACGATGAAGATCGCAGAGAATAACCTAAGCTCTTGAATCATATGGAGTCCTGAACACATGAGAAGGAGAGTAACCTTTTTCCTCATCTATTTTTATGTATAGGGAGAAGGAGAGTAACCTTCATCCCTAACTTTCGTTGAGTTGGAAGTAAGAGATTGAATCTCAAGGTATCGTGGTCTAAGCTCAGGGGTGGCCAGTGATAAATCCATTGGGAGTGACTGAGCCTATGGTTGGGTGGAAAGGAGAACCCCTCTCAAAATTTTCATCATGCCTTGCAGTTCTGATAAGTGTTTTATGCCTTGTACTTTGAATTGAATATCACAGATACATGCTCATGTTTATACACCCATAAATGGTTTCTATATGTTATGATTTCCTGGTGTTTTAGATTGGAAATAATGAATGCATATGTATACTTATATGCCACAACTTGTTTATGTATAAAATGAGTAAGTTCGGAACATGAGTCCATTCCACTAAGAATCGTCCCATTTTCCTAATTATCGTGATGTTCTGGTATAATTCCTCAAAAGAACCTTCCCTAGGGAATTGCATCATATCTCAGAGTCAGAGTAAGCTCCTTGGTATGGTTACTGCTATGACAAACCCACAAGTTTACCTTGCCTTGGTGTCATAGCTCCTAACTCGGTGAGTTAGGAAGGCACTTCATTCAGGTCAGTAGCCTAGGGATTTTGAAACGCACTCGAGCCCTTATCCAGAAACTCGACTAAGAGTAGGGATAATTTTCCCAAGAATCATCTAAAGGTTCAGGTGACCTAGGTATAGGAACCCTGTGTAAGAAGGAGTTAGTCTTTGAAGGTCTCAGAGCCGCGAAAGCTCAAAGATATGAGAGGTTGAATTTCATTGCCCGAGTTTAGAAAGGATAGGGAGTCAAATTATTGAAAGGGAGTATCCTTTTGTTTGATAGATGAACAGACAAGATCATTTCAAAAGTATCCTAGTTCTGTCAAGACCAATGGATCTAGAGGAGGAGCGCATACATTAATGCCTCAACACCGTTTAGTCTTCGTAAGGAGTGATGGGACCGGGATCGTAGATCCCAGGATCCCTCGGGAGATACCTTGGTCATCGATCTCAACCCTTGTATAGGCAGCAGAGTGGACTCGTCAAAGTCCTGAAAGTTTCAAAGTAATCAGAACCATCCACCGGAAGAGGACACGTGTTGAAGGAGCAACATTTCACTGACTTGTTGTTGAAGGAATTCGAAGGGTAGAATTTTGTGAAATTGTGATACACAAAGTTGTGATTTAATCTAAGCCATCGAATCGAGGAAAAATGTGGACCATTGATTGTCCAAGGAGATGAGGCGTCAAGTCGCAAAATGTGAAATTGTGACACACTTGAAATATTGGCCCACAGTCACAGCGAAGGGTCACATCAGTGAAGGAGGACCGAGTAACTAGCATGCGCTAGGCTCCTGTCGGGATTTTGGGAGTCAGGAGAGTTAGAGCGACTCACATGAATAAGTCCTGAAGTCTTGAAATGCAATGCACCATTTAGGTTAAGCCTGTGGTCATGGGAATGGTCATGTGAGTGGAGGGAGATAATGGTCATTAGGCCCCTTTCAAAACTCAGGAGTTGGGGAGTCAGGGGTGGCTCATACGTCAAAGTCCCGATATGCAAAGTCTCGAAACACTTTCGTGTAGGCACGTGGTCGTAGCCTGTGGTCGCGTGGAGGTGAATCTCGCACTTGGTGCTTAGTCACATAGGCAAAGTTTCATAAAGAGGACCTATGGATTTTTTTAAATAGAGATCCCAATAGGGAATCAAAGAGCCTCTCTAGCTCAACAGGGTTAAGAATGATCCTTGACCAAGAGGAAAGACCGACCCTGTGGCCTTCCAAAATTAGGAACCATGAATGGAGTTCCTGTCCTTTAAGAAAATCAAAAGAAAAACAAAATCCTCGTCGTGGGTGTGTCAAAAATTAGTATCAAAGAATGGTTACAACACTCAGCCTATTTGGGCTCATTGACGAGCACATTAAAAGGAAACATCTTACCTTACTGCCTTCCTAAAAAGGCTAGTTAAGCACTCATTATAGAAAGAATGACAACTTACTGATGTGTGTGTATGCATTTGAGAAATATCAATTATGTGATGGTTATGAACGAATGTAATGTTAGCTAACAACAAGTGTTTTGTCTGCATGCAAGCAGACGATCAACCACGGGAAACTACAAATGTATATAATGGTGACACACCACGAAGTGGGGGATGTCTCCCACAATAGAGACAGAGAGTCTAACAAAAGGAGGGTGGTAAAGACCCCTCCGGATCTAGCTGATATTGTGAGGAGTCTCATGGCTGAACTACAAAGCTACAAGGCCGACAATGAGAGGTTGATAAAAGAGAGGAAGCGGAGGCCCTGCTGCTTGGACTAAATAAATATTTCAGAGTCCTTGACTTCTCAAAAAACTTTAAGGCCCAAGTAGCCACTTTCAACCTGAATGGAAAGGCTTCCATTTGGTGGGAACACCTTAAGAATGTGAAAGGGATTCATGAAGAAGACCTATCTTGGGAATGGTTTGAAAAATACTTCAGGAAGAAGTATCTGTCGGAAAAGTATTTCGACGAGAAGACTAAAGAAGTCTATGAACTCAAGCTGGGAAAACTCACTATAGAGGAATATGTCAGCAGATTCCTTGAGTTGCTGAGGTATGTACCCTACATAAAAAAATAAAAGGCAAAGGTGAAACGATTCGTCAATGGGCTACCTAAGGACTATCAGAATAGGATTGAGTTTGACGAGCGTGAGACCCTAGAAGACACTATCCAAAAGGCAAGATATTTTTATGAATAGTTTGAGCTTCGGCCAGAACCTCGCGAAGGATGGAAGAATAAGAATAGTTCGAGATTCCAAAAAAATGGATTTAAATCCCCAAGATTTAAAAACTATGATACGGATTCAAGGATGATATTTTCGAACCGAAGTGTACACCAGCAAAATTTCCCTTCCCAGAAAGGAAACATACCTCTTGGATCGGCCCCAAGAAAGACTGATAACCCAAAGAGAGAACCCTTGAAATGTTGGGGTTGTGGAGAAGAACATCTACTGAGGGACTGTCCACACATACAACAGAACAGTAGGATAATTTACAACGTCCAGGAAGCTACCACCGTCAATGATGTGGCGAGGAGTATGCCGCAAATTTATGCAGCCATGGATAATAAACAATACAACCACCAAGATTTAGTGGTGGAGATGGAAGGTATGATCATCAACCATCTAGTGTCTATTCTAATTGACCTTGGTTCAAATTTGAGTTACATAGCTCCTCAGGTTGTTGATAAGTGTAAATTACAGTCACATAAACATGCCAAGCCATGGTTTGTACAGTTAGCCACTAGAACCAAAAGAAAGGTAGCGGAGGTCATACCAGCTTGCCAATTCACCATGGGTGGATTCCCCACCCAAGAAACCCTTAACATACTACCCCTAGGATCGTATGACCTGTTTATTAGTATGGACTGGCTAGCCACATATAAAACCAGACTGGACTATTAACATAAAACTTTAGAATATATAAGTGAACAAGGAAGAAGGATAACCCTTCAAGGGATCCAGAAACCTATCTCAGTGAGACGAATATTAACCCTTCAAATGAGAAAGTATTGTAGAAAGGGATGTCCACTATATGCAATACAGGTGTTGAAATCAGTTGAGGAGGATAGACCAAGACTCGAAGACCACCCCATACTAAGAGAATATAGAGATGTGTTTCCAGAAGAGGTACCAGGTCTATCTACAAGAAGGGACATTGACTTCTCGATAGAACTTGCACAAGGAGTAGTGCTAGTGTCTAGGACACCCTATAGAATGAGCACACCCGATCTAGTTGAGCTTAAATTAAAACTAAAAGAAATGATGGACAAAGGCTATATCCATCCCAGGGTGTCTCCATGGGGAGCACCAGTCTTGTTTGTGAAGAATAAATATTGTACCCTCCGACTATGCATAGATTATAGACAATTCAATAAGGTAACCATAAAGAACAAGTACCCCTTACCCAGGATCGATGACTTGTTCGATCAATTGGGAGGTGCTTCCATATTCTCAAAGATTGACTTGAGATCTGGATACCATCAAGTCCGAATCAAGGGTGAAGACATCTACAAAACCTCCTTCAGGACGAGATATGGTCACTACGAGTTTGTGGTAGTACCATTTGGATTAAACAATGCCCCTGCCACTTTTATGTCCTTGATGAACAATGTACTCAGCAAATTCCTAGACAAATTTGTTGTTAAGCCCTAATATTGGCTCATTAGCCCTTAATTGGGGCATATTACATTAGTAATGTTATTTTATTTATGTCAGATTTATTCCATTAGTTGTAATTATACCTCCTAGTCTCCTATATATACCAAGGAGACATTTTCATTTGGAATCATCTTGTACTTGAACATTTATG
>SNQJ01S0151440.1:23106-40282 GCA_010110895.2 Picea sitchensis
GGTTACCGAAGTCTGAAGGAAAGAGTGTCATCATGGTGATTGTTGATAGACTGACCAAGTACGCACACTTTTGTGCACTCTCTTATCCCTTCAAATCTATTATAGTTGCCACCGTATTCATGGAGACAGTTCAAAAGCTACATGGCAGCCCAAAGATTATTGTAAGTGACAGAGATCCCATCTTCATTGGACATTTTTGGACATAATTATTTTCTTGTTTGGGTACTCAATTGGCTCATACATCATCCTATCATCCTCAATATGATGGACAAACTGAGATAGTGAACAAATGTTTGGAAGGCTACCTTCGTTGCTTTGTCTTTGATAAACAAACACAATGGTTCAAATGGTTACCCTTGGAAGATTGGTGGTATAACACTTCCTTTCATACTGCAACAAAAATGACACCATTTATGGAACTCTATGGATACCACCCTCCTTTCATCACTTCTTCTCTAAAATAAAAATATAAGGTTCAAGCAGTGGAATATCACATCGAGCATCAACAACAAGTTCTCCAAATCTTAAAGGATAACCTGACCATGGCACAGAATCGCATGAAACAACAAGCATATCAACATTGTAGTGAAAGAAGTTTTGAAGTAGGTGATTGGGTGTTTTTAAGACTACAACCATACAAACAGATGTCCCTCAAGAAAGACAAGAATGATAATAAATTATCACCAAAGTACTATGGCCCTTATAAGTTGTTGCAAAAGATTGGCACTATGGCATACAAATTGGAGTTGCCTGCATCTTCACGAGTACACCCAGTTTTCCATGTTTCATGCTTAAAGAAGGTTATAGGTGACAAGATCCCAGTTTAAAATATATTGCCAGAACTTGACAAGGAAGGAAAAATCATATTGGATCCTGAAGCCATAACTGACACAAGAATTCGCCAGTTGAGGAATAGATCCATTTCAGAGTATCTCATTAAATGGAGGAAACTACGGGCTGAAGATTCCACTTGGGAAGATGAGTCTTTTATACAGAAGCATCCATAGTTACTCAACCATTGCGGACAACACTTGTCTCAAGGGGAGGGGCATGTTAAGCCCTAATATTGGCTCATTACCCCTTAATTGGGGCATATTACATTAGTAATGTTATTTTATTATCTATGTCAGCTTTATTCCATTAGTTGTAATTATACCTCCTAGTCTCCTATATATACCGAGACATTTTCATTTGGAATCATCTTTTACTTGAACATTTGTGTGGGGTAAAAGGAGGTTTCCCCCTCGAAGAGGCTTATTATCTGAAATTCTCTCTTTTTCAAGGTGTTGAGTACTTATTCTGAGGTTTTTCTATGCTATATTGATATTTGGTTCTTAACATTTGTACTGGTTTTTATTGACGATATTTTAATCTAATCCAAGAATAGAGAGGAACATGAGGAACATCTTAGACTTGTGCTTCAAGTGCTAAGAGAACATCAACTCTATGCCAAATTTATCAAGTGTGACGTTTTCCAGAAGAAAATACATTACTTGGGCCATGTCATATCTGAAGAAGAGGTAGCAGTAGACCCTGACAAGATCGGGTCTATCATGGAATGGCCTACCCCAAAGGATTTTTCAGTTGTCAGATCCTTTATGGGCTTAGAGGGATACTATAGGAGATTTATAAAAGGATTCTCCAATATTGGTTGCCCAATCATTACCCTCCAGAAGAAGGGGGCTAGATTCATTTGGACACCAGAATGTGAAAAAAGGTTTCAGTCCCTAAAATGCCTTCTGACCCATGCACCCGTGTTGAAGATGGTCGATCCTGAAAATGACTTCCTCATGTGTACAAATGCCTACAAGGAAGGACTCGGAGGAGTCCTTATGCAAGAAGGAAGCATATTTTTCTATGAATCCTGGAAATTGAATGAGCATGAAGTCAACTATGTGACCCATGATCTAGATTTGGCTGCCATAGTGCACGCCTTGAAAATGTGGAGGCGTTACCTCCTGGGTAGGAAATTTGTACTTATGACAGACCACTGTGGATTGTGACACCTGTTTGACCAACCAAAACTCAATGCTAGACAAGCTAGGTAGATGGCCCTTCTTAGCGAGTTTGATTTTGAAATCAAACATATCAAAGGAAAGGAAAATAAGGTGGTTGATGCCTTTAGCAGAAGTATGAAAACAATTCACCTAGCAGTGGTGAGAACTTATGAAATGAATGTCAAGGAAATCATCAGGAATGCACAAGAAACAAACACATTCTTCCAGATCGTGACCTCGTACCTGGAGCAAGAACCCGCAGGGATAAAGTATGAAGGTTACCAGATGCTAGATGGAGGTCTGCTAACTTAGAGAAACAAATTGTATATTCCAAATTGTGACTACTTGAAGAGGTTCATAATGGATGAAATACATAAAAGACCATATAATGGTCACCCAAGATACCAAAAGATGATCACGGCCACCAAGAAACAATTCTATTATCCTGGATTGAAGAAAGACGTAGCTGAGTATTTAGCCAAATGTATAGAATGCCAACAAGTTAAAGCAGAACACCGGCACCTAGCAGGATTATTACAACCTCTACCAATCCAAGAATGGAAATGGGAAACCATCTCCATGGATTTCATCGCCAAATTACCAACATCGACCAGACAGACTAACGCTATCATGGTAGTGGTGGAAAAATTAAGAAAGTCCACTCACTTTATTCCCATCAAATCGACTTGCAAGGCAATATATATTACCAACATTTTAATGAAAGAAATATTCAGACTACACGTCATGCCTAAGGAAATCGTGTCTGACAGAGACACGAAGTTTACTTCAAACTTTTGGAAATCTCTCATGGCTGGTGTAGAGACCAAATTATTGTTTAGCATAGCCTATCATCCTCAAATTGATGGACATATGGAAAAAGTGAATCAAATATTAGAGGACATGCTAAGGATGCTTGTAATGCATCAACCTAAAAAGGGGGAAGATTACCTGCCATTGATGGAATTTTCCTAAAACAATGGTTACCAAGAATCATTGAAGATGAGTCCTTTCAAAGTCCTCTATGGTAGGTCATGCAACACTCCAGTCAGTTGGAGTAATCTTGTAAACATAATTACTATTGGACTTGACATGTTGAAAGAAATGGAACAACAAGTGATTAAGATAAAGCAAAATCTCAAAATTTCTCATAACAGACAGAAAAGTTACACCGATAAAAAGAGAACCCCCAGATAATTCAAGATGGGAGACCACATCTATCTCAGAGTTAGGCCTAGAAAGAGTTCCCTAAGGATGGGAGCTTGTGCCAAGTTGGCACCTCAATATTGTGGACCCTTTGAATTTCTAAATAGAGTGGGACCCATAGCCTATAGGCTAGCACTCCCTCCCACAATAAAAGCACATAATGTTTTCCATGTTTCATTGTTGAAGGAATATGTACACGATTCTAATCATATAATTGACTATTTTGTGATCCAAGTGGAACTGGAGGGAGAATTCCTGCCAGAACCTCAATGCATACTAGATAGGAAGGAAACCCCACTTAGGAACCGAACCATTACACAGGTCAAGGTGCAGTGGAAACACTTTGGCCCAGATGAGGCTACGTGGGAAATGGAAGATGCCATGAAACATGCATATCCAATTTTGTTTACTTCTATACATACACGTCATGTTGATAGATAGAAAATCGAGGAATATGTTCCTTTAAGGGGGAGGGAATTGTAACACCCTGTTTCCCCCAGTCTGTAAATATAACTATATTGGCCCGAGAACTATGGAAAAATCAAAGATGTGAATGATTGATTCGATGGACCTTTGTATAAAAGGTTGATGAATGTAAATTATGTTATGAACATGTGTTGCATGACTGCTGGAAAGGGGATGTGCTAAAAGAGACCACGATGGATAATGAAAAGGTGGTGGAAGGGACTTGGAATAGTTGTGTTAAATTCCACCGAACCAGTACCATATTGGTTTTTACTTGCTCAAGACCAAAACAACTCTCTGACCCAGGAATGAATTTTCGTCGTGATGGTAGGTGGGGAGGCTCCTCAAGATTTAATGAGGGGATGGGGTAGACCGCCCATCCGTAAAATCTCTCAGACCTGAACACAGATGTAAAATTATTCATGCCACACACAATCTTGTAGAGGAATGCAAGAAAGGAAACGCGGGAGGGGTGGGCAGAGAGGAACGACGAAGATTGCAGAGTAGAACCTAAGCTCTCAAATTAGATGAAGTTATGAACACATGAGAAGTAAATTAACCTTCATCCTCATCTATTTTTCTGTATAGGGAGAAGGAGAGTAACCTTCATCCCTAACTTTTGTTGAGTTGGAAGTAAGAGATTGAATCTTAGAGCATCATGGTCTAGGCTCGGGGGTGCCCAGTGATAAATCTGTTGGGAGTGACTAAGCCTATGGTTGGGTGGAAACGAACACCCCTCTCAACAATTGCATCACGCCTTGTGGTTTTGATAAGTGTTGTATGCCTTGTACATTGAATTGAATATCATGGATACATGCTCATGTTTATATGCCCATAAATGGTTTATATATGCTATGATTTCCTGGTGTTTTAGATTGAAAATAATGAATGCCTATGTATACTTATATACCACAGTTGTTTTCTATATACAATGAGTAATTTCAGAACATGAGTCTGTTCCACTAAGAATCGTCCCATCTTCCTGATTATCATGATGTTCTAGTCTAATCCCTCGAAAGCACCTTCCCCAGGGAAGTGCATCATGTCTCAGAGTCAGAGTAAGCTCCTTGGTATGGTTATCGCTACGGAAAACCCACAATTTTACCTTCCCCCGGTGTCATAGCTCCTAACTCGGTGAGTTAGGAAGGAACTTCATTCAGGTCAGTATCCTAGGGACTTTGAAATGCACCCGAGCCCTTATCCAAAAACCCGACTAAGAGTAGGGATAATTTTCCCAAGAATCATATGAAGGTTCAGGTGACCTGGGTCTAGGAACCCTATGCAAGAAGGAGTTATTCTTCAAAGGTCTCAGAGCCACGAAACCTTGAAGCTCTGAGAGTTTGAATTTCATTGCCTGAGTTCAGAAAGGATAACGAGTCAAATTATCGAAAGGGGTTATCCTTTTTTTTGATATACAAATGGAAGAGATCCTTTCGGAAGTATCCCAGGTCTGTCAAGACCAATGTATCTAGAGGAGGAGAACAGGCGTTAATGCCTCAACCCCTTTCAGTCTTTGTAAGGAGAGATGGAACTAGGACCATAGATCCCAGGATCCCTCGGGAGATGCCTTGGTCATCGATCTCAACCCTTGTATAGGCAGGAGAGTGGAATCGTCAAAGTCCTAAAAATTCCAAAGTAATCAGAACCATCCACCAACAGAGGACATGTGGAGAAGGAGCAATGTTTCATTGACTCACTGTTGAAGGAATTCAAAGGGTAGAGTTTTGTGAAATTGCGATACTCGAAGTTGCGATTTAATCTGAGCCATCGGATCGAAGAGAGATGTGGACCATTGATTGTCTAAGGAGACGAGGCGCGAAGTCGCGAAATTAAAAATAAAGACACACTTGAAAGATTGGCCCATACTCACAGCGAAGGGTCACATCAGTGAAGGAGAACCGAGGGACTAGCACGTGCTAGGCTCCTATCAGGATTTCAGGACTCGAGAGAGTCAGAGAAACTCACATGAAGAAGCTCCAAAGTTGAAAAATACGACGTTCCATTTAGGTTAATCCTGTGTCCATGGGAATGGTCACGTGAGTGGAGGGAGATAACGGTCGTTAAGCCCCTTTTAGAACTTAGGAGTTGGGGAGTTAGGGGTGGCTCATACGTTGAATTTCCGACATGCAAAGTATCAAAACACTTTTGTCTAGGCGCACGGTCGTAGCCCGCGGTCACGTGGAGGTGAAGCTCGTGCTTGGTTCTTAGTCACATAGGCGGAGTTTCATAAAGAGGACATATGGATTTGTTTAAATAGAGGTCCCAGCAGGGAATCAAAGAGCCGCTCCAACTCAACAGGGTTAATAACGATAGAGGGTTTAAATAGAGGACTGACCCTCTGGAATTCCAAAATTAGGAACCATGAATGGAGTTCTTGTCCTTTAAGAAAATCAAAAGAAAAAAAAATTCCCCGTCGTGGGTGTGTCACACTCATGAATTCCAAAACCCTAGACATCCAAAAACCTAACCCTAGGAGGTGAAACCCCAAAATTCATGTGGGTCCCTATGGGTAAGTTGGTACCTCAACTTCCTAGGGTCATAATGTTTTCATATGACCTTCATTTTAGGCACGTGATAGCCCATTGGAAATGTCTTTAAGAGAACTACACAATACGTCGTCAAACTCTAACTATGTCTACAATTTGACTATGTCGATCCAAAATAACATTGTTTAGGCCTCCAAAATGGCCCTGGAAGTACAAAAAGATGTTCTAACATGAAAACATACAAAATAAGCTAGTTGGGTTAGATGAGAGGCCACCAGTATCCACCTGGAAGAGTTTTAGGGCTTCAGACAGCCCCAAAAGTGTAGAAACCACAATTACAAAGAAGTACAAAAGAACGTGTTGAACTAAAAAAAGACAAGAGGATCCAATTGGAATAGGTGGGAGGCCTATTTAATGGCATGCACCCAAAGGTTGGGAACACATAATTAATTCATATATTTTAGTCTCGTAAATCATTCCCAATGGTGCCAAGTTGTGAGGCTACACTGTAAAGCATGTCGGGGGCCACCTTGATGGAATTTTAAGTATCTTATATCAAAATTGCACCATTTTTCATAAGGAACTCAATGGTGTACTATGTTTATGCATTTGAGAAACATGTAAATATTTCATTGTAAAATTCAAGTATTTGATCATTTAATAAAGAAATATCTATTGGAAGTGGACCCAAAGAGGTAGCCCAAATTGGGTGAACTCTGATTTTTCCAACTTGTGTATGTGATTTTATTGTTGTTGTTTATTTTAAGCTATTTATTTTCCGAGTCATTTATCATTAAAGTGAATTTGGTTAGATATGTATTTCACATGTAATTGCAAATTTGTCAAGTGATCATTTTGTTTTCGAGGATCAATAGATGTTTATGTGAATTTTAAATTATCATCATCTAAGGATTTTTTGGATCACCAAAGGTTTTTGGGATGTCTAATTTATATCTGATACTTTTATAAATACCAAGTTGTAGATGTGTTCTTCTTATAGAAATGGTTAAAGGATAAAATTGATCCTTGGACAGATGAGATGACAAAAGTAGTTCATACAATACAACAAAAGATATAGAATCTCCATCCACTCACACTCCCAAAATTGGATCTCACATTTATACTAGAAACTTATGCATCCAACATTATTTGGGTAGTAGTTCTTTTCCAAAGGCATGTTCATCATGAGGAGATTTGAATGTACTAATAATATTGTTCTAAATATCCATAATTAATGTATCCTTATTCACATAAAGATATCCTTGCTATTAAAAATAAAATTTAAAGATTTAGATTTCTTAAACCAATGCAATTCATAGTCCACACAGATTTAAAACACATGAAAAGTATCCTATAGAACAAAAGATTACTTGAGAAAGGAAATATCATGATTTTTAGGTGGAGTGTATGGCTATAAGTTTTTGACATAAACATCAAATACAAGCCTAGGAAACAAAATTGTGTGGTGCATTTTCTCACAAAGGAAGGATAAAAAATAGTTACTTGCAAAACGCTGAGAACAATGTATAGGTGTCCACGATGTTCTGTAATTTTTTTCTTTGAATATTTAGTTTATCTTGTAAAGAGTGAATGCTCTGCAATCATCCCACAATATATAGTTAATTGTCTTATAATATAATATCTCTTTGCATACTTTAGGGACTCTCCTATTTTTTTAATTAATAGGTTTGATAGGTTGCATACCAAGAAAGACCAAATATTTATGTGGATTTAGTACTTGGTGGAAATATGAATACTATTTCCATTTTTATAAATTAATCTAATATGAAGGTCTCATTACCTTCAAATGTGAATTCTCAGATATGGTACCATACAAATCATTTCCCTGGCTATGTCTTCTTATGCATCCGAAATTCCCTCGAATCATATAATTCCAAAATATTGAAATGGAAATGATTTATTCACTACTAACAGATATGATGATATGAAAACAATGTCATTCCTAGCTTGGTTTTGACATAAAAAATGATGGTGATCATTTGCATCTAGTTGGACCTCCCATAGGTTCCACCGAGAAGTACTGGTCATTTGGTTCAACATTTTCCACATATATTGTACTCTCTAATGAATATGTGCCCCTTGATTTAGTAAAATCACCATTTTTTCTGTGTTTTTCTTTTTTACCTATCATGGCACCCAAATTTCTTTATCCAAAGGAGATAATTCACACTATGATTGTGATCCCTTTGATGGATATCCATTTGATTCTCCTAGAACATATTGAATATTCCTCATTGTACATAATGGGAAACATTGTGGACCAATCATAATATAAGCTCCACCATTTAATTTGTTGGGTATGTGTGCATCATGGGCCACATACAATAGCTCCACTTTGTAAATGGTCATCTATGTTAATCTGTAATTTCTAGTGGAGGCCCCCTATTGTTGTAAAAGGACTCATGAGATGAGATAATATCCAATTTGTCCCCTAGATACCCTCCATCAAATATGATGTAATTAATTTCATTCCAAACTTTCTTAAGGGAAGTTGTAAGTTTCCCCAATAATTATTACAGGTTGAGACATTATAAAAGAAGTCTATGAACTCATTTTCATACATTCAAAAATTGAGAGAAGAGATAAGAGTCTAGAATTTGTAGTACATACAATTCGAATTGTTTTGGCATGCACTTGGTGAAAATATCCTCGTGTGTCATTAAAGTCTCCAATTTCTCATAGTCATCTCTAAGATCTCCCTCCTGATTGAGCTCTGAGTCATTATGTGAGCTTGAGAGTCTGTATTCCTAGATATTGGTTTTTGAACATTGTGATCATTCTGCCATTATTTAGATGATTGAGTACTAGCAGTGTAAGTTCAATTCTCCATTTGGAAATTATAGATAAATATGGAGCGCAGTTTGTATACTCATTATGCTAGATATGTGATGTGTGAGGTTTTTCATCTATGAGTTTATTTTGTAAATTTGAGACATTACATAATAAGATATCTAAGTATTTTATGTGCAAATATATGTGCCATCTTGCATAAGAATTTTATTATGTGATAATGCTATGATAAATCAGTGATATGAGAAAGAAACACATTTTTGTCATGTATTTCCAGATTATCTCATTGTGTATCTATTAAAATTATGCAGTGTGGGTACTCGTTAGAAGAAAAATATATTTTACATCCAATGAGTGCCTACACTTGAAATTAGAGAAATATTTAGGTAAAAAATGGACCTCTAAACAAAAATGTGTTATCAAACTCAACTTTAAAATAACCAATAGGATTCAAGATAATGATGTCAACTATAAGGGTAAATAGTTTTGGAGGGAAAGAAAGAAAAGTATTTTTTTAATCATATTTTTGACTTAACACCTTACATGTTTACCTAAATTTCAAATGTAGGCACTTGTTGTATGAAAATATAATTTCACATCCTACGAGTACCCACTCTGCATACTTTTGATAGAGCCATAGTGAGATAAACTAGAAATACATGGAAAAAAATTGTGTCTCTTTTTCTTTCATGTATTTCCAGTTTATATCATCGTGGGTCTATCAAAAGTATGTTGAGTGGGTACTTGAATGAGTAGCTACACTTGAAATTTGGGTAAACCTATAAGGATATAAATCGAAAATACAATTAAAAAAGGTTATCTTCTTTCTTTCCTTTTGAAAATCCATAACTCTTATTTTATTTTTTTAACTATTATTTTATTATATTCCTTAGGAGGCCCATTTTAGACCTCAAAATTTCTCTAATATGATATGGAATCCAATTGAGGTTCTCTTTGCAGTATTGAAAATCTCTCAATTATTTGAACACCATGAGAGACAAGAATTTTGGTAGCAAATTTTGACCCTAAGAACGGTCATGTAATGCCTAAAATAATGCTTTGAAGTTTCGAGACCCTTAATATCCAAAATAGGATCTACCCCTAAAATGGGCCCTATAAGTCCATTTCTTTGATTTTCCACTCAAAAATTACCAAAACAAATGGAAACATATATAATGTTTCATTTCATATCATAATATTTCCATAAGATAATTACACCACTGGTAGCAACCATCTCAAGTGCTAAAAGAACAGGTTGAAGAAGATCCCACACAACACCCAAAAAAGGGTCAATAACTATGTGAACAAGGAAAAATAAAAAATAATAGGGAAGATTTTGAGCACCTTTCTCCACTCAAGAAAGCAAGGAAGGGAATCAACAACAAGCACAAAAAATTGCACCTCCTACCTGTAGATTTTAACTTCATACAATTACTTACTACAAATAGATTCTTAATAAAAACATAAAAGATACAATGGCACACACACGTAGATTTTACCTTGGAAACCAAAATCGAGAAAACCAACAACCTATTTAGAGAAACACCTCTAATATTCTATTCATCATATTCTTCATTGTTTACAATGCAATATATATAGGATTTTGTGTCATCCAAAACCCCTAATCCATTGACCTAGATTAGTCAACAACCCTAATTCCTTAACTAGAATTAGAAAACCATTGGAAAAAACCATGTTCCGAAAAACCGCTAAAAATGGACACAAAAAATAGCCAAAAACATTATCAGGGGTGTTGGATATGAAGCCCCACGTAGGGGGACCCCTGCCCCCTATGTCCCTCCCACATTCCTGGAAAAATGGAGACACTAAGTTTGGTCGTGTAAAGAATATAACACATACCCAACATTCTCCCACTTGTTGTTTTATTTGCATACAAGGGTTACAGGATTGCATAGTCAACAATCCAAGTAAAGAATTCCCATTGTTTCTCTACACCAAGAGAAATTCTCAGTGCTCACAGAGTTTGACAATGAATTGACAACATTATTCGAAGTGTCCACCTTCGTCAAAAACACCTTGTCTTCAACCATGTCTCTCACAAAGTGATACTAAACATCAATATACTTTATCTTTGAATGATAAGTCGGGTTCTTTGCTAGGAAGATTGCACTCTGAATACCACAATCTATCCTTACAACTTGTTTTACCAACCCAATACCTTAACAAAATATTTGTAACCATATTGCTTCCTTGCTTAACTTCTGTAGTTGAAAGTGCCACTGCAACCTGTCTTGTTCTCATCCAATTGATTGCTCCTCCAAACAGGTTAAACACATACCCACTTGTAGATATTTCATGATCTAGATATCCATCCAAGTCTACATCAATAAACCCATGTATTTCCAACACTCTTTCCAATCCTGGTCTTCCTTGGTAGCACAATCCATAACTAGTAGTGCCATGCAAATACATGAAAACCCTCTACTATTTTCCAATGTTCCTTCCTTGGTTTTGACATATACTTGTTCAAAACTCCCACTGCATGTGTAATGTCTGGTATAGTATAGAATTTTGCATACATCAAATTACTAACTGCACTAGCATATGGAACATGGGACATTTCCTCTTCAACTTCCCATGTCTTGGGACACTAATCAACATAAATATTTACACCTACAGGAATAGGAACCCTGATTGGTTTACATTCCTTCATATTAAACCTCTGTAATATTTTCTTGACATATTTCCTCTGATTTAACCAGAGTTTCATGTTTTCCTGATCTCTTTTAATTTCCATGCCCAAAATGAAATTTGCAACACCATGATCCTCCATATCAAATTTACAGGACAATCGACTTTTCACATCCTGGATAATCTCCTTATTGTTTCCTATCAAAAACATAACATCCACATACAAGACCAAATAAATAAGATGATCACCAATTAATTTGAAATGCACATAGTGATCTGCTTTGCTCCTTGTGAATCCAAGTCCAAACATACAAGTATCAAATTTTTGATACCACATCATTGGTGATTTCTTTAACCCATACAGGGACGTTTTCATCTTGCATACCATATTTTTCTTTCCCTTCAAGGAAAATCCTTTTGGTTGCTTAATGTAGATTTATTCTTCCAAATACCTATATAGGACTTTTTTCTTCACATCAATCCATTATACATCAAAGTCAAAAGCATTAGCATCAGATAAAATAAATCTAATATAATTTATCTTGGAAACAATAGAAAAAATTTCACCAAAGTCAATTCCTTTACCTGGGAATAACCTTTTGCTACTAATCGAGCTTTGTATTTCTCCACTTTACCTTCTGCACTCAACTTCTTCTTAAACGCACATTTGTTGGCAATGGGATTTCTTCTAGTCGAAAAATCAACTAGATCCCAAGCCTCATTATTGTCCAATGCTACCATTTCTTCAACCATGGCATTTTTCTAGATTGTCCCATCCTCTAAATCCACATCTTCCCTAACAATTATAGGCTCATCATTAATAATAGATAAATAAAATTTTGAATAAAAATCAGGTGGAGTATACCTTTCCATGTGACTTCTTTCCTAAATTGATCTTCTCAATACTAGAGTATGAGGATCTTCTTATTATTATTCATGCTCTTCTGTAGAGTCTGGCTCATTATCCTTTAACTCAAACTCTATTTTCTCTGGTTCTTCCTCCCTTGGTAGGACTTCCTATTTGAAAACATCTTTTATTTCTCTAAATACCACATCTCATCTATACACTACCTTCTTATTTTATGGGTTACAAATATTATAAGCTTTCATACCAGCTTTATACCCAATAAAGATACACTATTCATCTTTTTTTATCTAGCTTACTCATGTTTTCCTTTGGAACGTGAACATAGGCATCAAAGCCAAATATCCTGAGATGTGTAAGAGAGGGGTTCTTACCAATCCATTCCTCATGTGAGTTTTATCATCCAATGTTCACGAGGGTAATCAATTGACCAGGAAACATGCAATACCTACTACCTCAGTTGAGAATTCCTATCCTAACCCAACACCACTGAGCATCCTCCTTTCTTTTTCCATCAGTGCCATGTTCATGATTTTTGCAACTCCATTTTGTTGAGGTGTGTATGGAGTAGTATTATTCCTTGATAAACTGCACTTCTTATATAATTCTTCAAATTAGTTTCTGCAAAATTCTCCACCATTATCCATCCTCGACACCTTAATTATTTTCTATGTCTGATTCTCCACTAGAGCCTTAAATCTTTAAATTTGTCAAAAACTTCATATTTATTCTTGAGGAAATAAATCCATGTGTTCCTCAAGAAGTAATATATAAATGAGACATAGTACACAGATTTTCCCAGTGATGGAACCAACACAGGTCCAAACACATCACTATGCACCAATTGTAAAATTCCCTCTTCCCTCATGTTGATGTTTGAATTAGTTAAGATCGAAACAAAAACCTCATGAGGATTAAAAATCGCCCTTAGTTTTTTATAGAGGTGGTACTCCTCTTTAAAATTCTTTTAAATATTTATATTTGAATATCTTGGGAAAAAAATATTAAAATAGGAGAGTTCTAAAAAGAAAACTCCAAATATTTATCATTCAAATAAATAAAAATAATGAAAATAATATACATGCATCAATAATTCTTGATAAATGGACCAGAAATCTTCACTCATAAAATAGTATGTTTACAGAAATATGATACAAGGAAAACAACTACGGAAAGTATAACATGAACCTCACATCCATCACAGTTTCAAATATTTGTTATCACATTCAAGGAAAGAAAGAGGAAGGGCCCACATATTAGAGAATTTTAAAAGAGTGTGTTTTCATTGATAATAAAAGAGAATATGATAGGAAAAACTTCAAATATCGAATGTTCAAAAATAAGAGTTTCAAAAGATATAATTAAAGTTTATCCTTGAAGTAGTTCTCTGGGATTTCTCAAAAAATAATACAAGTCTTTGATAGTCTTTAAAATAAAAATTTGTTTGCCCAAATTTGGATTGGGATCAAGCTCCCATGGACCTTAAAATAAATAAAAGAAATAGGGAAAAAGTTGGACCTGAAAAGAAGACAAAAGAGAAGGATCAAAACATTAATTATGCTTTTCTTGAGATAGATAAAACAAAACTGGATGATTCTCTGAATGGGAAGAGAAATGAATTGGGAAGAATGTGATATGTGTTACTCATTGTGATGGAATACCTCTCACTTCTTTTTCTTATTGATGTCCCTTTTTTATCATCTCTTGTTACCGTTTCTCGACCAGTACCAACTGCCTCTAAATGATCTTCTTCGATTATCTTGATGAGGGATTCTTTCAACCAATTTATAATATATTCTTTCATTGGTGCAACATTTATTTCTTGTCTAAATTTTATATCAAATATTGTTCCTTCCAATTCTCTTAATTCATATGAAAGTTGGTGGAGACTATCTTCAATATCCTCATTTTTATTTACATAATTTACCAGCCAACTTTGAATTTCATACTCAATATATTCAATCATGTTATTAAATTTTTCAACTGATAGGACTTTTAATATTTCCATGTGTTCCTCAAATTGTTGCCTTGTCATAAATATGAAATTTAAAATGAATTTTGGGTCTTGGAACTCCCATGTATTTCCTGCCAAATAAATTTCAATCAATCTGTGATAAAGTGATTCTTTTTTTATGACCAAAGCATCACAATCATCCAATATTTATTTTAACACCTTTATCTTTCTTATCCAACAAGCTTTCAACTCTTTTATTCGAGTGGGGGAAGGTAGGTCCTCTTATTTTCTTCTCAACACAGTCATACCAGAAAATTTTATATAAATGTGATTACAACAACTTTGTAGAAACCTTCTTCATTGTTTAAGTATTGTTGGAGATATTCTCTTAAATTGTTTAATTTATAACCAAAATAGACAATATTATTCCCTACATCACATGCTTCTAAAATAAGGGACATTCTCTTTTTGATATTTTCTTCGACAACCCATCTAATTCCAACCAACAAACTTCATGTTCCTTTCAAATTCAACTCGAGTGTTCCTTTGGGATTTCTCCCAGATTGAATCGAAGCAGTTGGACTTATAAATATAGGAGGTGGCATCAAAGCACATTCCAATTTTGTAATTCTTTCTTTGAGCCTTGCATTTTTGGCTTCCAATCAACCAACTAAAACTTCTATAGCATCCCCAATGGATTTATGAATTTGGGAAATTTTTGATGTTGGAACTCCATTCAAATCTAGTTATGTATCTTTCCCTTGGGATCTTTTTCCTTTTGAATTTAGAGATGGTGCCAATTTTGGCGTTCAAGAGCATTGAATGCTGAGTAGGAATACCTCTTGGAGGACGATCTCCCTAATCTGACATGGTGACCTGACGTTATTGTGCTGACGTGTCATGGAAAGAAGGGTGACATGTGTCACGTGGAAATGGGCGATGACACAACCAAATGACCACGTCCAATTCGGGAGATCGTCCTCCGGGAGGTATTCCTGCTCAACATTCAAATCTCTTGAATGCCAAAATTGGCGCCATATCTAAACTTGTCTAAAAATATTTTGGAGTTGGGAGACAGATAAACTTCAGTGTGGCTCTAAAATAGCAATATTACCCAAATCACATATTGCAACAAGATCAATGGATGAGAGCGATTGCAGGGGGCGAAGCTGAACGAGATTTAATTTTGAAGAGTGGTCCCACAATTTAAATCATGGTTTTATCTCTGGAGTATGTGGCACCACGAGGTGAATTGTGGAACAAAAAGAGAGTTTCCTCAAAACCACTTCCTCACACCCCTGCAAAATAGAAAAGTAAAAAGGGACTTTAGTCATTTATTTTATTGGATTATTATCTGAACGTCGGATCGTTAGAACCTTGGTGCGACCACCGTCTTCCACCTGCAACTCAACAATACACCAACATCATGCCATATCCGCTCATTTCCAAGTATTTTCATCATGACCATGGATCCCATCATAACCTCAGTAGCATAACAAGTGGCGAAGATGTTGGAAGATTGGTTGTTGTCATTAATGTCAACCCTAGTCATTGGTTTTGCACCGCAAGATTGATGAAGGTATTTGGACATGAAGGACAATGTACATGCATAAAAAAAACCCATGTATGGATATTATACATCATGTTGTTTATGGTGGTAGGTGGCACATCACATGGATTCTCATGGTTGAGGAGAAATGAATTTTTGAAGATGACAAAGTGAATTGAAGAAGGATGTACATGTAGGCCCTGAAGATAATTAAAGAAAAGAATTACAAAATAAGAAAGTGTTAGGTCGACCCTAATGTTAAAAGGAAGTGACATAAATGGTATAAATACATATCATTATACATTCATTTGATACACAAGTCTAATTTCAGAGGAAATCAGAAGTAAATAAGGCCGGATTTCAAAGGAGGATGAAGTCTTTTGGTGATGTGTTCTAAGGTATGTTATTTACAGGTCATCTTACCATATTCGCTATAAATGTTTTTCTATAATGATTCAAATGGTGACATTGAGATGGTATTGATAATACATATCAAGTTACTTGTGGTAAACGTTTCATTTCTTGATTCACTATAATTATGGAGATACACTCTGTGGAAGATAGGGTTTTTGACCAGTCCTGAAGCTAGTCAATAAACAGGTGTTTCGGGTAACACAGTCATAACTTATTCATAGAGAATACAAATGAAGTGGTACCAATTTCATTGGAAATAGTACGGACTTTAGTGTCTTTTTTTCGATTTTCAGAATCTGACGTTAAATATTCAGCGCGGGGCATTCTGTACAAGTTCTCTCTCCTAAATAAACCAGAATTGAATAAAGTCTACCATTCTTTTTATAACTTCTTTTTGGGGAGGATTCAAGGAGTGAAAATTGGAGTATTTTTAGAGAATACATTGAGTAATATTATCTATAAGATAATAATATTCCAAGAATTGAAGAATTACAAAAGTTGAAGAAGTCTCAGGAAGCATTATTAGGCTCTATGTGATGTTTGGTTGATGGTGATGATTTAATGTAAAGTTTTATTATATCTCATATATTCTTGGGTGGGAGGAAGGGGAAAGGATGTATAGGCCAACCCTCTCTTTATATTGGAGGATTGTATATTCCTCTTGGAGGTTTATCCCTCCCTTTATATTTGGAAGTTGTAGCTACCTTTGGAAGTCATTACTTCCCTTGAACAATAACTATTGATTATTTCTCATATATTGTGCATGGTGTATTGTGGTGT
>SNQJ01S0151441.1:3428-20717 GCA_010110895.2 Picea sitchensis
TCTGCTACGATGTCATAAATACGACATCTCCTTGAACCCCAAGAAGTCCATCTTTGCAGTAGGACAAGGTAAATTACTAGGATCATTGTGTCTAGTGATGGAATGATTATTGACCCCGAGAGGACTCAAGTCATCGCTAAACTTCCCCCACCTACATCCAAAAAATCCATGCAGTCTTTACTAGGCCAGATTAATTTCGTGAGAAGATTTGTCCCCAGTTTCTCTGAAATGGTTAGGCCTCTCCAGAACTTGATTAAGAAAGACACCCAATATCACTGGGGACCCACAAAAAATCAAGATTTTAATGACATAAAGAAGGCCATAATAGATGCCCCGTCTCTCATGAGCCCTGATTTCTCTCAAGACTTTACACTCTATACTTTTGCCTCTGATCGTTCCTATGTCACAGTCCTAACTTAGAAGAATTCGGAGAACAACGAAGTACCCATCACGAAGTTCAAAGGTGATGAACTTAACTACCCAACAGTCGATCGACAAGCCTACGCTATTTTCAAAGCAGTTAAGCATTTCCGGTCCTATCTTTTGAAGTCAAGGACGAAAGTCATTGTCCCCTACCCTACCGTAAGGAACTTGTTAGTGCAAAAGGAGCTAGGAGAGAAGAGAGCCAACTGGGTCACCTCCTTGCAGGAGTATGACTTAGATATCACCCCAGCACAGATTGTGAGAGGCCAAGGATTGTGTAAGTTGGTTGTTGATTCAGAAATAGGATACCGAGAAGATAGTGATACGTCAAACCTAGAACAACGCGATCAAAGTTTGATTTGTTGCACACAAAACCTCGTAAGTCCTTGGTACAACGATATTAGATACTGTCTTGAACATGGATCAACACCCCGTCATCTTGACCCCACCAAAAGAAGAGCGTTGAGACTAAAGTCCGCCTCCTTTCATCTAATTAACAGCATACTGTTTTGTCAAAATTTTGACGGCGTACTGATGCGTTGTCTCGAAAAATACGAAACAGAAAGAGTCTTGCTTGAGTTGCATGCAGGAGAAGTTGGTGTTCACTTCAGTGGCGAAACCACTGCTCATAAGGTTTTAAGAGCCGGTTACTACTGGCCCATGCTTTTTAGGGACGCCCATGCCTTATGTCGTAAATGTATTATTTTTCAGAAAGCATCAGGGCGGTTGAAAAAACCAGCCTTTCCCTTGCAACCCGTTTCAGTCGATTCTCCTTTCCAACAATGGGGCCTTGATATCATAGGTCCTATTAACCCTCCATCCTCACAAAAGCACAAGTATATTGTGACAACCACTGATTATTTTACTCGATGGTCCGAAGATACCGCGCTAAGAACTATTAACACAAGTCAGGTGATTGATTTTCTAAACTCGAATATCATCACTCGTTTCGATATCCTTGATTGTCTAGTCTTTGATAACACTTCATACTTTTATTCTCTATAGATGAGTGAGTTCGCTTTGGAAAAAGGAATAAAGATAAAGTATTCTGCTAGTTACTACCCACAGGGCAACGGCTTAGCAGAATCAACAAACAAGAACTTGATCAAAATTATTAAGAGAACCGTAGCTGAAAATCACAAGAACTGGCACAATGCACTGCTGAATGCACTGTGGGCTGATAGGGTAACACCCAAAGCCGCTATAGGTAATTCCCCCTTTTTTCTCGTTTATGGAAGAGAAGCCATTCTGCCACCTCACATCCTTCTTCCTTCACTTCAATTGTCACAAAAAGTCCAAGAAGAAGATTGTCCTCCTTTAGAAAGCCGTATCAATGCTTTGATGAAGTTAGAAGAAGTAAGAACCCAAGCTAAGTGTAAATTAGACCAACATCAACAACTGATTAAAAGCTGGTTTGATTCTCATTCTGCTTCTGATAGGAATTTTGAGGTAGGCGATCTCATCCTAAAGTGGGACAAACCACACGAAGGAAAGGGTGAACACACCAAGTTTCAAAATTTATGGATTGGGCCATTTTTTATTGCTGAAAAGTTGGGTCCTAGTTCTTTTCGATTGCAGAATCTTGAAGGCCAGCTTGACACCTATCTGGTGAATGGCTAAGACCTGAAAAGATACTTTGCCTGATTACTACCTTTGTATATTTTGTAAATATTTCCTTTTGTTTTTATTTTTCCTTTGTTTTCGTTTGTTGTTTGGAGTGATCGGTTTTTGTGTTTTTTGAAAAATATGCATACCTGTGCACTGAGCCATTCAGACCAAGACCATAGAAACATTTCTTCGCTGAAATAACTTCTGAAATATTGTACGATCATCAGTGATATAATTCTAAAACCGATATTTACGTTGGAAAGTTTTGTTGTTTGAAAGAAGTTTACTAATTTCAATCTCTGAGCAAAGTTTGTCATGATCATCTATTATCTTTTTACGTTGTCCCTTTTCCGTAAAGGAATAACTCAAAAAGATGTCTCCCTGTCATAGTAAGTGTTTTAGAAATAAAACATTTCTAGAACTCGATAAAGGACGGTGCTAAAAAATTATGATGAGGTCTAAAAAAAAATAAAAATGTTAAAATATCAGGAATTTTCAGTGTCACCCCGCTCAGCCATATATCTTCAAAAGAAAAACAAAATAAAATTATGAATAAGAGCTGTGGGAAGTGTTTGTAAACCCGTCGGGATACTGAACAGGTCCGCTGGAAGTAGTTAAATGCATGCATGGCGCCAAGACAACTTCGTCGGGGTACTGAACAGGCCTGCTGGCAGCGAAGCAATGTCGGGTACATGAAAATCTGTGAAAAAAGAAACCTCTTTAATGTCCTTTATTCTGATCTAGAACTTCTTGACAAGATACAGATATCGAAGTGGGTTAAATGGAAACTCTGTCGAGGCTATGGACGCCTGCTAGCAGTAGTGGCCATGCCAACAGTATTGGAGATTTTATCATTAACATCATGACTTACTGATCTTAAGACTGTTATTATTTTTCATCTTTTAAAACATCGCTAGAAAAGATGGTAAATGATGATGTTTGTACGATTTTCTGATTGTTGTTTTTGAGTTGACATTTTCTTTGTTGTCCTAATCTAAATTTATTTCTTTTGACAGAGATAACTGCTTCTACCAGTGTGTCGCCATTGTTGGAATCCAATTCAATTTTTTCCATTGCCCTATAAGCTGCCTACACCTATGTCTTCTGAACTTCAAATTCTCGTCGCATTTTGCAATTAAAGGATATTTTCATTTCTTGCGACACTTGCAAATTTGTCTCCATTTAGTTTTCACGATTGTAAGCGTGAAAACTCCTCCATCGTTATTTGAACTGTCATGATATTTGCATTGATATTTTGAGTGGCACTTATCTTTGAGTGACTGAAAGGATTTTCGAACTATGCCTATTTTCCTATTCTTACTTTGATTGCGCAACTGGATTTTATTAAACTGGTAAGGCATTGAGCATGAACATTTATGTGTTTGAGACTTGCCTAGTCATTAAATTACATAGGGGTCATGGTTTATTTTTGTCTTTATGTATATGATGTGATCCTTATTATGGCTTTTGGCTTGTCAATTCTACAATTATCGATTGCCACAATGTTTTAAACTTTGATTACACATTATGCAACAAGCGCATGGTTAACATTCGGGTTTGATTTCACATTGAACATTCGTGGTTTGAAATAATACAATGGCGCATTGGTATATCGTTCATCGTTTGATTTTTGCGTTGGCCAAAATAATATGGTTTAAATTATATTATGATTGATGGAACAAAGGTTGTACTTTTCCATTACTATTATGCATGGCGGTGAATAATCCCACCACCCTCGCACGTGCACATTAATGTTTCCCCTTTGATCGTTCGTAGATGTTAGCCCAAACGACTTTGCTCCTGTGTATTGGCGATTTTGACCCAAACCCTTACCATGTGCTCACACCATGGCTCCAGTCATAAGGGCTGAACCCAATGGTAGCCAGGCTCTGTTGATGTTCGACAGTGCCCACAGTGACCTTGAGGAATTTGGATGGCTCCCGTTCATACAAAAGTTTGATGGTTTTAACCCCTGTGTTACTCGGCATTTCGCTTTAACCTTTGATGGTTGTTGATCCAAGGTCGGGGACGTTCAATTGGAAATTGACGAGCAATTTCTCAGTTTAGCTACAGGTTTGCTTGTGACTGGACAACGATGGTCCAAGAATTGCAAGGTGGAAGAGGTCCCTTGGACTCTTCTCTTCCAGTCGTGTAGGGTCGACTCCTGTGACAAAGGTTTACCTGTGACCATGCTCAAGCAATGTTGGCATGATTTGCTGATGATAATGAAACAGTTTATCACCTGCGAGGGTCGGTATAGTTTTGTTTTCATACACCACCTTCGTTTGCTTATGGTTTTCATGGCCTTTGAGATTAATATGCCTTATTACCTGCATAGAAGCCTGTTTAAGATGTCTAAGAGATACAAAAAGAACCAGGCTAATAGCATCCTTTTTCACTTCGGGCTGGTTAAAATGATTGTTGTTTATCATTTGGGGTTACATGGAGACTGTTGGAACGATTTCCTGGCTCGCAATGATTTTGAGGATTCAAACCCTCCACAGGTTGACAAACCTGTGGTGAGAAAAGATAAGACCATATCCTCGGTACTGTACATTATGCTGTTACCTAAGACCTTATCCGACTCACCTATCGATCTATCCCACTCTATGACCAAGGATGTCGAAACTATTAAGCCCGTGGGAAAGAAACCTAAAGCCAAACCTACTGCAAATTCCAAAGGCAAAAAGAACGCCCGTTTAATCTCTCGTATGGAAAGGAACAAGCCGAGACTTCCTGTCAACCCTAACCCCATCATGGTGAGTGAAGACTCTGACTCAGAGGTGGAACATTATCTGGTTAGTGAGTATCCCTATTCGAAAGTTCTGTGTGCCAAACCCTCATATGATTTCGTGTCGAACCTATCACCTTGCTTGCAAAACGACCCTAACTACCTAGGCATAAAGTTGCCTTGTGAAAACCCTGGTCCTTCATCAAAACCCTCTCCTACTTTACCTAAATCTACAACGCCACCCTGTGATCAGTGCGGCTCATGGTTAGAAAGGTATTATCTTGATGTGCCAATGCTACAGTCCAAAATTCATTCTTTGGAGGATCAAGTTGCAAGGCTTACCAGTCAAAAGGCCAAATTTCAAGCCACTGATAAGAAACAGAGGACGACAGGCTCTATTTTGTTTAAAAATGTGGAGTTAGCTACAGCGGTCGTGAATTCAAAATTGGCATAATTTGAGCAGCTTCACCGGTATGTTCTATCACTTGCTTATATAATGAATTAAAATTCTTTCGAATAGCTATGTTTACAGCGTGATTCTTCTCTGTCACATTATATGCATTATGTACATAGTTATGTTTTGATTAATGAAATTCGTTTTCCCAGTTTAGTTTCGATTGGATTCTTTCGTCGATTTGATTGGATCTTAGTATGGATTTGATTGGTTTCATTTAGCTGAATTTGGTATGTTCTGTTCTTAATTGAAGTCACTGTATCTATTATAGACACAAGCTGTTTCGCATTTCAATTTTAAACACAATCAAGTTTCGATTCGAATTGGTTATAATGTATACGTTATGGTTGGAAACATTTATGATATGGTTAACTGTTACAGGAATACAATCTGGATTATTCTCAATATGATCCTAGTAAAATACATCCAAAACAATTTGTAACGGTTAGGTAAAAAAAAACCCAACTGGATTCGCGTTGGTTTGATCGACCCTGCTATTAGTTGAATTCGTATTTACGATAGATATTCTGTTTCAAGTGGATTTGTGAAACGAGATTGATTCATGATTTGTTTCTATATTAAACCGTCGCGACTTGTTTGGAATTAGCCATTTCCTTCAAATCCAATAAAGTTTATTTGCACATTTTTACCGATTATCACTTATGTCAATTCGATAGTGATTGTGGTCAAAATCGAATCAATCTGGTTATGATTTTGTATGAATTGGTTCACGTATCTGTCTGAATTAATCCACCTGTGGTGTGAACCGTTTGTTCCATAACAATTATAAAATTGTAAAACAATCCCATTTTGATCTAGTCGTATCTCTTGTTTTGGAAAAACACAACGTTGCATATGATTCGCTTGATTGAACTGCTTTCGAATTAGATGTGAAATGATTTGTAAAACTGTTTAGTCTCGATTCTGTTTACCCGACTATGATGGCAATCGAAACAAATCATACTTGTTTCTCTATTTGGTTGTTGGATTTTGATCTTATTTAATTTTAATTAGATATGGGACAGTCTTGTTACTATTCGACCTGATTATGGTAACCATGAAACAGAGTATTCTTACCCCTGTTTCGATTAAATCACTTTTGATTTTGTTTTAATTTGAATGATAAAATTATTTGAATCATTAGTGATTCGTTTTTTAATCTTTATTGAAAGAAAATTGGATTTGATTCTTTTAAAAAGATTTGATTTGATTTATATTCTGATCATGTATGCTATTTTAGACTAGCTGCAGAATCAGATGATTATGTAGCTAAGTCTGTAGAATCAATTTTTTATTGTTTTGTTGATGAAATACTTTTCTAACTTGTTATTTTTTATCTATTGCAGATGAATTCGAACTGGCAGTGGATTGGATGAGCAGTTAGGGGATATTTCAAAGATTTTGCTTGCATTTTAGTTTCTTAGTTTAGTTGATTTTGGGATATTTCCCAGATTATGTAAAACAGTTTGATATTATCCACAGGGAGGTTTTACCCTGTGGAAAGACTTATAAATACCTATCATTTTTGTAATAATGTGATCCTCATTCGTGGGAGAACAAGGATATGGAGTTTTAATACATACTGAGGCAGAATTTGGTGTCTTGTTACAACTTTAGCTTCTCATCATATCAATATTTTGTTTCATGTTGTGTATATCAATTTGTATCTGGTTAATGACTACTTTAGCTATCTTAATCATGTGCAAATGATATAATTTAATCATGTAATCCATATCTGATTTCTTCTAGTGTTTAAAGAACATAGCAATTGCTTAATTCGATTTATGAATGATAGATTTCTCTTCTTCATAAGTTGAATTACAAAGTATAAGTTTTTGCATAACAGGTTTCCCTTATTGCAGAGATTTATAAATCATAAAATTGTTATGATTTTTATGTCTTGTTTGTCCTGTTAACAATTCAAAGAGAAGCGCAGCCTATCGTTTACGAGAAGCTTATGGACTAATCGGTGTGAGTTTACTTCCTCCGATCAGCTTCGAAGTTATCATACAGAAGACAAGTTAGGAGCGCTTCCAGGTCAATCTGTCATTTATCTGTTAGNTGAGTTTTACAGGTTTTATTTAAATCTGCCAATTGTGCATATTGTATATTTGTGAATAAGCTGTATTATAACTGGTAGTTAGATGGTTAATTGTTAGAATTAGAGTAATAGTAATTAGTAGAATATCTAGTGTAATTTATATTTAGTTTTAGTTTAATTTAATAGTTTGTTTTATTAGTTTTAGTTAGTTTAGTTAGTTTTATTTGTTTTAGTTAGATTAGTTAGTTTAGATTAGTTTTCTCTTTGGTTTTATTAAGACCTTAGAGCGGCCAATGGAGCCATTAAACTCGTCAGGGTGGTTCATTCCAAACGGCTTGGGTTATTTAGACAACCCCGGACCAGTTCCACTCTCTCAATTGACGAATGGACAATTTCGCCCGTCAACAAGAACCTAGAAAGATAGGCCACTAAGGTTACCACCAACAACAATAAAGCCTGGGGGGACAATCGACAGTCTGATCCACATGAAAGGGAAGGGTATCTAGCCCGAAATCAACTCAAAAGGCTTCCACTCATCATTGTGGGTATACCTCCAAGTGATCCCCGTAATACGTGTAATCTATACACTGATATCGAAAAAGCAGGATGAGTAACTCTGCCAATATCAACGCGACCTCGTTCTTGACCCTTGCGTGAGAAGGTCTTCCCAGGACAAAATGTAGTAAGTGGATTTAACTCTCCCTATCACAAGATACTATGTTTGTTTGCAGATTTTGAAAGTTATCTTTCACACCTATTCCAAAGCGCTACAACTAATCTAATGTAGGTTTGCTACCAGAAAAGATAAAAATGTCTAATCAATTTTTATAAGCGCTTTATTTTATGGTTGTTGTTACCCAAAAGGAAGATGGCGTGGACAGTATGGTGTTTTGACTGACTCAAAAATTATGCAAAGATATGAAGATGCAATCGTTTCATTTCGATGAAAACTATGCTATGAGAAGGAGAAAACATTTATCATTCCCATATGCACATGTCCCAAAATATATTAAACTCATCAATATCAAGTTTCTCAAGAAATGAGAAAAAGGTACTGAACACCAATGCACGATTCATGCCATTTCGCTACTTCAAATGCAAGGATGCCCCCAATCTAATATAAAGCAAGAAATTAAATCTTTTTGTTTCAAAATTTTCACTAAAAGAAATAATGAACTTTCTTAAAACAAAGAAACCCAAACTAAAATTTTTCTTTTAAGGCGAACTATTCAGAAGAAATCTGATCTTTCCCTAAACAATTCTAAAGAAAACACACGCTTTGTAATTAAAAGACACTCAAAGCAAGAGACTAATCAACAAAGCAAAAGTGGCTAAAAGCAACTCAAAAGATGTCAAGCAGACTGTAAGCAGATCAATATAGGCTCTAAAATTTCAATCCAGCTGTTCAAAGAAAATCTGGGCATAAAAAAATAGGATATCCTAATTCCAAACACAAATTTCAAATGGGTTCGCAGCCTAGCTATAGGGTGCAGTGCGAACATTATTGAAGTTCAAAGGCTAGACACAGGTAGGGTGCGAACACCTCGCACTCGATTACACAGTAGGGTGCGAACTCAGATGATTATCGCAGGCCACTAAAGGGTACAGTGCGAGAATGTCTGTAAACACAAAATTTGGAAAAAGGACAAAAATTTTGAGTGAAATTTCAAATCCAGAGAGTCTTGATGGATCTCCCACAGACTCAGAGACCAGAAAACAACCAATCAAAGAAAGGGAAACAAGAATAACTAGGAAACAATCTGTTCCCCAGTGGAGTCGCCACTTTTGTTATTGGATAAATCCATAGGTGCGGACACTAACCGATCACCCTAGATCCACCTGGATCTAGAACAAAACAGGACAAAACATGACACTTTCCTTAAGTTTTAGATATTGAATTTACTTACTAAAGAGGGATGAGTGACATACCGTTTAAATGTCACTTCCTCTCACCGTCTCCATCCTAGATCCATTCCAATGCTCATACAATGATGATCCTGCAAAAGAACTCAACCAACCAAAGTGATAGCAATAACATAAAATCAATATAAACCTATGTATGTGATCAAGGAATCATACAATAAAACACAACAAGCTTTATAGGAAAGAATCATATTACTGTATCATATTAAATGTGAAAGAGCAATTACAACCATGGCCTTGATGTCGTAAGGTCCCTTCCAACTGTCCTTCATTCCCCATACACTTTCACTCCAAGAATTATGAGAGTATAGATATGATGATATTCACAATCTATCTTGACAAAGAAAATCTCAAAACCACTCCAACCAAGCTAATAATTCCAAGCCAACAAGACTAACAAGCTCAAGAACCAACAAATCTAACCCAAGCTAACTTTCTCCATGAGAAATCCTCTGCTTTTATAAGTTGAAGAGGATAAGGTGAGGAGGTCAGGATGATCCCACTAAATCATGAAAATGAGTAAGATCCAAACCATTCGGATGCCACCTCACCATAGAAGTTTCTCCTTCTAGAAGATTTGAGAAAATGCTCATTTTTCCCACGTGCAGGAATTCTCGCACCCTAGCTATAGAGCAACCTGTGAACACCTCACACCCTAGCTATAGTGAAACCTGCGAGAATGGGTCATTCTCACACCCTACCTATATAGCAACCTACGAACTCCCCTTTTTATAAGGTTTTTACATAGGAAAAAACAACTTCTTTTCTCAGGAGAAGTTCTTCTCCCTTCTCTCTTTAGGAAATTAGACCACTGACCCCTCTGAAGGCAACAAATATGTTTACATCATTAACGATCATAGAGATGATAAAAATAATGTGTAACAGAGAGCCCCCCAAAGTATGAATTTAGAACAAAGTGATAGCTGAAATACTTTGTCAAGTGTGTGTAGGGAACAAGGAACAGTAGGTTGGAAACCTGTCAACAAACAAGGAAATACAGTACAATATTATATCATCACTGAGGTAGGCATTCCCATACTCAGAATACAAATGAATCAAAGCATAAATGTTGACATGCGAAGATCCATGTCAAGTAAGACAGGTCATGGCCACCAAACATACACTATGGATCCATGACAATATGACTCAAATCTAAACATAGCCACCAAAAATACACTGTGGATCTATATGTTAAAGACTCAAATTTGAACATAGCCACGAGACATACAATGTGTATCTATGCAACAGTACACTGAATACACTCCAACGCAACCTAGATCTGTGAGAAAATATCCAGGGTCTTCATCTCCACCACTCCATAGTACGAATCTAACCATGTGAATACATGTGTTGAAGTCGAACATGGTAGAAACCACTTGATTATCGGTCATTAGTGTATACCATTAACAAGTGCGAGGGAAATCACCATTAATGTCAATGACTCCCAAGGTACACTAGTACANGTATGTGATCAAGGAATCATACAATAAAATACAACAAGATTTATAGGAAAGAATCATATTACTGTATCATATTAAATGTGAAAGAGAGATTACAACCATGGCCTTGATGTCGTAAGGTCCCTTCCAACTATCCGTCGTTCCCCACACACTTTCACTCCAAGAATTCTAAGAGTATAGATCTGATGATATTCACAATCTATCTTGACAAAGCAAATCTCAAAACCACTCCAACCAAGCTAATAATTCCAAGCCAACAAGACTAACAAGCTCAAGAACCAACAAAGCTAACCCAAGCTAACTTTCTCCATGAAAACTCCTCTCCTTTTATAAGTTGAAGAGGATAAGGTGAGGAGGTTAGGATGATCCCACTAAATCATGAAAGTGAGTAAGATCCAAACCATTCAGATTCCACCTCACCATAGAAGTTTCTCCTTCTAGAAGATTCGAGAAAATGCTCATTTTTCCCACGTGCAGGAATTCTCGCACCCTAGCTATAGAGAAACCTGCAAACACCTCACACCCTAGCTATAGTGCAACCTACGAGAATGAGTCATTCTCGCACCCTGCCTATATAGCAACCTGCGAACTCCCCTTTTTATAAGGTTTTTACATAGGAAAAAGCAACTTCTTTTCTTAGGAGAAGTTCTTCTCCCTTCTCTCTTTAGGAGCTTAGACTACTGACCCCTCTGAAGGAAACATATATGTTTACATCATTAATGATCATATGCATGACAAAAATATTGTGTAACAGAGAGCCCCCCAAAGTATGAATTTAGAACAAAGTGATAGATGAAATACTTTGTCAAGTGTGTGTAGGGAACAAGGAACAGTCGGTTGGAAACCTGTCAACAAACAAGGAAATACAGTACAATAATATATCATCACTGAGGTAGGCATTCCCATACTCAGAATACAAATGACTCAAAGCATAAATGTCGGCATGCGAAGATCCATGTCAAGTAAGACAGGTCATGGCCACCAAACATACACTGTGGATCCATGAAAATATGACTCAAATCTGAACATAGCCACCAAAAATACACTGTGGATCTATATGTTAAAGACTCAAATTTGAACATAGCCATGAGACATACAATGTGGGTCTATGAAACAGTACACTAAATATACTCCAACGCAACCTGGATCTGTGAGAAAATATCCAGGGTCTTCATCTCCACCACTCCATAGTACGAATCTAACCATGTGAATACATGTGTTGAAGTCGAACATGGTAGAAACCACTTGATTATCGGTCATTAGTGTATACCATTAACAAGTGCAAGGGAAATCACCATTAATGTCAATGACTCCCAATGTACACTAGTACAATCCAAGGAATGTGAATAAATGAGTTGAAGTCGAACACTTGGCGGAATCTTCCAATCAGGGGTCAATTATGAAAACCCATTGTGGAAAGCGAGGAAACCTGCCATTGAGGCATGCAAGTTCCAAGGTACCAATTAGTTTCTAAGTCTAAATCCTGGATAATGAGTTGAAGTCAACAGGAAAAGACTCGTCACATGAGGGCCTTAATGTATCCAACATCAATGACACGAAAAAAGTAACAAGATTTGATGTAGATCAGAGTAACAAGTGATTCAGGATAGACTTGTGGATGGACGATGCAATAGAAGGCTTAAAGACTGCAGAAATGGCCGACGCAATAGAAGGCTTAAAGACTGTAGAAATGGCCGACGCAATAGAAGGATTTCTGGGTTGAACTTATTTTTTGAACATATTGATGACACAACAACTGTCTTGGAAATACTTACTCAACAACAAGGATCACTGATGCAGGAGCATCCCTCATGACAAGCAAAACCAATGTGGAAGCAGAAGACAACTGGAAGACGCCCAACGCAAGTTTTTGAATTTTTAAATTTTCCCTTGAAGTTGATGCGCTGAACATAAATGAGATCATTTAATTTAGGCACCTTGGTAAAATATAATCAGACCTCGAGCCATACGCTCTCGTCTGAGATAGACAGAGGCATTTATAGTAGTAGTTGCAGGTAGATAGAATAGAATTCTTAGATTAGACAGTTTTAGAGTCCAGGAGGGAAAATGGATATAGACACCCTCATTTGTATCATTGTAAGATAGTTCAGGAAGAGTTAGAAGAACCTAGAGCATAGGAGAATAACAGAGAGTTGTAGAAAACACCCATGTACAGATCTTGAATTAGTAGAAGAAGTGATTCATATTCATGGCTGTTGTATTATTCTCTGTGTATATGTGTTAAATGCTCTGCTTATGAATATTACTTCCTGTTATGCATTTGTCATTATGTGTGTGGGTGATTTCATGTGTCGAGATTGAGATCTGAGAAGAAGTGGAATGAGTTACAATTGTTTCTCTACTTGAGTAAGGATTCCTGCAAGGAGTGCAGTTGAAGTCATCCGCAAGGAGTGCGTTGACAGAAGGCTCAGAGAGTTAACTCTTGTTCTCAAACCACCAGGAGTGAGATTGGGTTATACAAGCCGTGCAAGGAGTGCGCAGGCTAAGGAGAGTCTCAGCCGTGATAGTGAGCGAAGTATTGAAGGACTGCTGCTACGGGCATACGCAGAGTCAAGGAAGCTCGAACAGTTGAAGTGTTTGTAGGATTGCCGCAAGGAGTGCGTGCAAAGAACCTCGTTGAGGTTGAAGTAATTTAGCAAATCTCAAGAAGGATAGGCCTCTGAGTTGCTGAAGATCAATGTAAATAAGTGTGACTTGAAGTCAGGAAGAAACGTCGCAGGTTGGCGAAAGGGCGAAGGAATATCGTGGAGAGATACTCTTTTTCATTTCGTGGATTACCCAAGGAAGAGCGGACGGTCGAAATATTCTGAAGAGATTTCGCGAAGTTCTGAGGATCGTTAGATCTTGCAGAGGTGTAAGGAGGTTACGGAAAGAAGGCCCAAAGGGTTTGAAGCTCAGGAGAGGGAGGATCGTCGATTCTGAGTCACCAGATCTGTAGGATCTACATGTGGTATCATGTATAGGGGACTCGTGAGTTGAAGCCCCAAAGTTGTGCAGCAGGAGCAACGATATCGCAAGATGCGATACCCCTAGAAGATCAGAGCCGTTCATTGTGGAGGACGCGTGTAGGGAGATTCTCTGATCTAAAAATGAAGAAGACTTGAAAAACTTGAATAATTATTGCAAGTGAAATGTTATGTGTTTAAAGCAACAAGATCAATTTGCAACACATAAATTAAGGATTACTTATGCAAAATACACATAGACAGCAGCATAAACATTGAACATAACCACATGTGCACAACAATTGATAAAGGAGTGCACCCCTCTTATGGGCTACATCTCCTGGTCCAACTTCCAATGGATCATTATTATTAATTGCTCAAAAATTTCTCAAACAAATGTCTTACAGTGCTCAAACTGACAAATCGACTGCTCCAATGGCTTCCTAGCGTCCCAAAACCCCTGTCTGGGCTCTTTCGGCACCTCAATCGGTCGAAAAATGAAGAAGTTAGGCCTCCTGGATGTCTCCCTCTTCAAGCTTGCTGTCTCTAGTTCTACAATTCACACCCCCCTTGAGTGAACCTGGCTCACACGCTCTTTAAAGCGTAAAAACCCAGCACCGGACGCAACCGCGCCAACGGTACAAATCGTAGGACGGTTAAGGTGCCTCCAGCCCCTAACTGCCTCGGCACCTGGGCATATGGCCATGTGACCTCGCACATTTGGAAAATGGGGGTTAAACCCGTCATAACCGTGCAACTTCCGTTTTGGGGTCCCGCACCAATTTAACACATGGGTCTTGGTTTCAAACCCCGCGACAATCATTTAACACACGGTTTATACAATATATATAATGCAATGTATTGCAATACATTGCAATACAATGCAATGCAATGCGCGCATCAAATGGTCGGGCCAATACATATATGTTTGGGTCATATGTTATACAATGCGTCCACGGGTCGGGGCTAAGCCCCGGCCCGACCCCCCTTTCCTTTCAAACAAATATCAACTTTAAATATATGTTTTACGACATAGTTAACAAGGAACAAATGGCGGTACTTTGGCAAACGGAGAGTTATGAAGTTGTTAGAGTTGGGGGAGGTCCGAGGGTCGAACCCCACGGACTCCCCATACAATTTTATATAACCAATGAACAAAATGAAGGGGACACGTGGCGCCCATGGATTGGGCCACGTGTCCTTATATTACTCGCCATCAACCAGACACGTGTCACCATCCAATACACCAACAACCAACCAATAAATAACTACCACATCATCACCGTACGGCCTGTATGGTCCTTCCACGTCACCGTACGAACTGTACGGACAGGTACAGTCAGCATCCAAAAATTTTGCCTGTTTGGCTTGGCGGATAGATCGCGATATCTCCTTCATACAGACTCCATTTGAGAAAGTAAATATACCGCCAGAATCAGGAAGACGAGACAGACGCAATGGCACTATTTTCATCACATTCTGAGCACTTTGAAAATTGAGCAAAATTTGATCCCCTGATCATTCTCTCATCTCGCAGACTCAGACATTGGAGGACCAAAAGGGAAGTCCTTCAGTTCCATGAGTGGCGAAGTAGCGAGAGGATTGTAGTCATCCATATGAGGAGGACAGGTGGAAGAGATCGAGAGATCTCGCGAACTCGGGAGTTCGCAGAGTGAAATCCCAAGTATTGGGTATTCAAAGTCGCGAGGCACGAGGACGCGAAGCAGCGAAGTAGCGAGAGGATTGTAGCTGTCCATCTGAGGAGGACAGGTGGTGAGAGATCGAGAGATCTCGTGAACTCGGGAGTTTGCAGGTTGAGAGCCCAAACATTTGGTACTCCAAGTCGCGAGGATGTGAGGCGCGAGAAGGAGGATAATCGTTGGGTCCGGATCACAAGAGGACCATTGGATCTGCGCGTGGGATCGTGTCTCGGGACCTCGTAAGAAAAGGTCTGAGGATTTGGGTGTGGGAATCACAAGATTGTGAGAAAGTGATATCCCGACAGCTGGAGGATAGTGTGGGCTATAGCAGAGTCGGCGAGTGGAATACAGGTGTCACGAAGCCCTCAGGACCTCGCCGCTAGAAGTCCCGAAGTATTGGCATTGGGATTCATGAGTCATGAAGTGCCAAGGAGCCGAGATTTGTGTGGATGTGTGGTAGAGCATAAGGTGGGATCGCACGACCGACGGGCGGACACACGTTACTTGGAAAAAGGAGTCAACCCTCCGTTGAATTCTCGCATCTCGGGGATTCGCGGAATAGGAGGGTGAAAGTTCGACAACTCAACCCGCGAGGTTGTGAGGTTGCGAGTAGTGAGATCCATCGAGGGAGGAGTCAACTCGGAGTTGACCTATCATGTCTCGGAGGATCACAACGGGAGGCACAAGAGTTCGACTCACAAACTACCGAAGGTGCGAGTTGCGAGAGGTGCTAAGAAAAGAAAGGAGGAGTTGGAGGCTTTGAGTCACGAATTCACGAAATTGCGAGATTTGGCTGATTTCCCGGTGGAAAAGGGGAGACCTCAGGGAAATATTCCTGTGGGTGCAGATTTCCTGACAGGGAAATAGAAGGACCTTGGAGTTCTTCGGGCGAGAAGAAGAAGATCCTGTGAGAGCAGAGGTGCCTGGGTGGCGCGCCCCTGCGTCAAGTGGTATCAGATCATAGAACGACTTCTTTGCTTTCTATAGCAAAGGAAAAGGAGAATTCACCATGCCGCCAAGGAGAAGGGGTAGACAATCACCCGATCCAGAGGAGGAAAGGTAATTTTCCAGAGAAAGAGGTAGGCAAGTGCAGAATCCAGACATGGAGAGAGAAATACGAAATCTTCGTGCCAGAATGGAGGACATGGAGACATCACGAAGGCACAAAGATGATGTAGGAGATACCAGTGAATCCGAAGATGAAGAGGATGCTGGACGTGGAGGAGAAGAAATCCCAACAGAAGATGCAACCAATGAGCATTTAATTAAGGATATCACTCGGATGAGTTCGAAAACAAAGATGGACATTCCATCTTATGAAGGGAGTCTGGATGCAGAAGAGCTGCTAGACTGGATTAGAGCTCTTGATACTTATTTCGATTATGAAGATATAGAAGAATACAAGAAGGTCAGACATGCTTTCACAAGATTAAAAGGACATGCAACCTTGTGGTGGGATGAACTGCAAGTTGACAGGTATTGCCAAGGCAAACATAAAATTAAGAGCTGGGACAGGATGATTGCAAAGATGAAGGCAAAATTCATTCCCAGGGACTATCAAATTTCTCTGTTCAGGAGGATGCAGAACCTGAGACAGAAGCGGATGACAGTGAAGGAGTATACTGAATAATTTTACAGGTTGAATATCAGAGCAGGTCATCGCGAAAACAATGACGAAAAGGTGGCTAGGTATATGAATGGCCTGAGGTATGAAATTCATGATCTAAAAATGAAGAAGACTTGAAAAACTTGAAAATTATTGCAAGTGAATGTTATGTGTTTAAAGCAAAAGGATAAGTTTTCAACACATAGATTTAAGGATTAATTATGAAAATTATATATAGACAACAGCATAATCAATGAACATAAACACATAAGCACAACAATTGATAAAGGAGTTCACCCCTCTTATGGGCTACATCTCCTGGTCCAGCTTCCAATGGATCATTATTATTAATTTCTCAAAAAGTGCTCAAAAACATG
>SNQJ01S0151442.1:0-23076 GCA_010110895.2 Picea sitchensis
TGCTAGGGACATTGGAGCCTATTATCCTCCATGTTGATCAAATTGAGTCTCTTGACATGTATTCCTTCCATATCATTATTCTTTCGTCTGATGAAGACCTCTTGGAAGCCATGGTCATGGTTCATGAGAATATTTCATTACCCATGTCAAGCTCGTTAAAAAATGAACTAGACCCACATGAGCATAATTTGTTCTTTGTTTCAAGCTCATTAAAAAATGAAACAGATACCAATGAGAACAGTTCATTTTTTGTGTCAATCTCGTTAAAAAATGAAACATATAACCATGAGAATAGTTCATTATCTATGTCAAGCTCATTAACAAATGAAATGGAGCCCCCTCCAATTAATTCAAGTCTTCCACTAGATCTCGTACCTAAACCTTTGTTTCATCCACCTGTGTCAGTTGATCCTCTTTCTTCCTCCCTCTCTGATGAACATATTCCTATTAGTAGCTAGGATTCATTATGGGTGGATAAGAAGAGTAGGTGGATGAAAAAAAGTTTAGGGGGTATGTCTCCAGCCTCTGGAAATCATGATGGAGTTAAGTCGCTAGCTTCTACCAATCATGCTGGGGGAAAAGTACCAACCTATAAACATCATGTTGGGAAGAAAACCCACTAATGAGTATCACCCGAGCATAGTTCATTTTTTGTTTCAAGCTCGTTTAAAAATGAAACCAACCCCAAACAAAGTTTCATTTTTGGTTTCAATTTCATTTAAAAATTAAACCAACCCCAAGCATAATTTTATCCTCTCTTTCAAGCTTGTTTAAAAATGAAATTGACCCCAAGCACAGTTTTATTCTTTGTTTCAAGATCATGTAAAAATGAAGCATAATTTATGAGCATAGTTCCATTCTTTGTTTCAAGATCATGTAAAAATTAAGCACAAACCCCGAGCACAGTTCATTTTTTGTTTCAATATCATCTAAAAATGAAACCAAAACCTCGAGCATAGTTTGTTTTCTAGTTTTAACCTCACGTAATAGTTTTATTCCTGGTTTCAAGATTGTTTAAAATTGAAACTAACCCAGAGAATAGTTTCTTTCTCTATTTCAAGATCATGTAAAAATGAAACAAAAACCCTGAGCATAGTTTCATCCTTTGTTTCAATATTGTTTAAAAATGAAACTAACCCTGAACACAGTTTCATTCTATGTTTCAAGATCATCTAAAAATGAAAAAAATAATAATGAACTTAGTCTTTGTTCTTTCTCATGCTCATAAATACATGAGAATAAGTTAATGAGTATACTTTTATCACTTTTTAGGGCTCATAAAAACTATACAAAAAACAATGAACTCTTTGGAGTCTCCTTTAAGTTATTTTCAGATTCTATAAACATGAAAATATTTTTGAGCAAACTTGTTTCCCTTCACACTTTGTAAAAGTATTTTAAAGGGAATCTATTCAGTGTAAGTTTAACCCTTTTTCAGACTATATAGACTAATTATGAAAAAGGAATACTGTATTCAACCTTGGCTAGAAGAGTTCTCCCTTGTATTGTTTTATATTTTTTGGGATCGGGAGACTAAATTTATGAAAAAGAACACCCTTGGAGTCTTCTTTAAGATCTTTTCGGACTCTCTAAACATGAAAATACCACTAGTTTATCTTCTCTGGGATCATAAAATTATACAGTGAAGGACCCATATGGGATCGAACCCCTCCTTCTTTAGGTTCGTTAAACATGTTATGAGGGACTCATCGAAGATGAGCTATATCGAGCATGTATTATCCTCCTCTAGCTCGTTAAAAAACAAAGAGATACTCACCAATCATGGTGGGGGGGGGGAGGATTTGAGGGAAGTGGGTCAAGTTTTGGAAAGCGTTACGGAAATTATTTGTTGTCTCCCTTGAACATGGAACCTATTTTGATATTGTCTTAGAGTTTGGTAATCTTCTTGTCTATGAGTCATTATATTCCTTTGTCTCACCCAAAGAGTGCCCCATTTATCATCGCACAATGTTATTGGTCGGGTCAATTTTTCCAAGTCATTTTTCGTGCCTCACAATGTTCAAGGGAAGTTTCATCCTAATTCCACCACTATGAAGTATTACTACTTCATTCTCATGTGAGTTTGTGCTCATTTGATCCATCATCTTACATCACTTTCCTATGCCAGTTTCATGTCAATGATGGGGGACACATCATGGCACTCCTTCAACGAGTTTGTTTTTGTCGACTTCAACACATTATCCAGGAATTAGACTTAGAAACCAGTTGGTACCTTGGAGCCTGTATGCCTCAATCATAGGTCTCCTCACTTTTGACAATAGGTTTACATCATTGACCTATGATCAAATGATTCCATGAATTTTCAACTTCAGCTCAATTATTCATATCTGCTGGAATGAATTAGGGTACCTTGATATTCATTGTCATCATTGGTGATTTCTCTCACACTTGTTAATAGTATACATCAATGATCGGTAATCAAGTGGTTTCCACCATGTTCGACATCGATACACCTATTCACACGGCTAGATTTGTACCATTATGGGATCGAGACGAAGACCCTAGGAAATCCTCAGAAACCCAAGCTACAATGGAGACCATTTGAGTACTTAGAATATTTCAGTATCATCATCATGCTGGCAATATCACTGATGTATTTGTCGTCACATAGATCCACTTTGTATTGGTCTGTCGCTATCTTTTTTTCATATCATAGCTCCACTATGTATTCTTTCGTGGCTATGACATGATCATGTCACATAAGGTGCAGATCCACATTGTATTTTTGGTGGCCATATTCTTAGTCAGTGATTTCATGGATCCGCGATGTATTGGTTGGAGTCCATGCTTTGATTCAAGTGTATTTTGAGCATGGGGATGCCTACCTTGGGGATGATAAGTATATACTATTTTATGTTTGTTTATAACTTTTGAACGACTTCCCTATTCCATCACCCTCACATACATATTTTTGTAAAGTATTTCAGACATCAATTTTTCTTATGACCTCATACTTTAGGGGGCATCTCTTGCACACAAAATTTCCACACTAGCAAGTGTCACACTTATGTATCACATTCTACTAAGTGTCACACTTATGTATCACTTATGTATCTCATTCTACTAAGCGTCAATTGTTCACTCTACTAAGTGTCACACTTATGTATCACATTCTACTAAGTGTCATAACTTTATCATCATGTGGGAGTACTTGTCATGTTCCCTAGACATGATTGATGATAAATACATCATTTGGAGGTCAAAATGCTACTTTTTACCTTGATATTTTGTCCTTAAATGAGATTCATCGATCCCCTTCCCATATACAAGGAGTGATGATCGCTCCCCCAGAGTGTCCTAGGGAGCAATAGTTTCCTTATGCACAGTTATGGGGGGGGGTGATGAAGTTGTTGCAACCATTTTTCCTTGATTTGTGAGGTTGTTTCCAAGATTTTTTTAGTTTTTTAAGCGACTGGTTCGATCTATCTCCTATTCAAGGTAAGCTCAATCTTGGTCGTTGATCCAAATCCTCTTTTGACCACATCCTCTCCTAAAAATTATCATATGGTTGTGATACCTCAAAGATTATTTAATGAATGCCATGCTTGAGTGAGGGGAAGGAGAGAGAACTTCATAATATCATACTTTTGATATTGAGACATTCAAGAGAAGGAGAGAAAAATTCATAATATCATACTTTTGATCTTGAGACATTCAAGAGAGGGAAGATCATTTTAGAGTATCATACTCCTAATCTTGAGACATTCAAGAGGGGAGAATCAAGAGAATCATATGTGTGATTGTGTGATATCCAAGGGGATGGAAATGAGATCTTGGAGGAGTTGTTGCAATGTCAAACTTGATATTGTAAGTTATTCCATTTTGTTTCCTTTCCATTAATACATAATTTGGCCTATTCATCTCATGTCTATGTGTTCAAGTGTATGCATGTATATTATTATTAAAATTCATCATATATAGATATATTTTCAATTAGCAATATAGTGTGAAAGAAGGAGGTTTCTCTTTGTTATTTGTAGGTCTTTTATTGTACCTAAGAGCTTGGACATCAAGGTCAAAGGATGGAGTAACGAGGACAACTGTTGTAAAAAGTTAACTTATCCATCTATTCCTTCTCACTATAATTGTTGAAATAGGAATAAGAGGTAATTAGTTCACCATTTGTTTTCTTTTGTCTTATATCAAGAGGGGTCTTGATCCAAGGGGGGTTTCACCTGTCTACAGGGGAAATTTTACCATAACATGTGATCTCCCTTAATATTCTTCTAGGAGCCTCCTGCTCTCGAGCATCCATCAATGTCATATCTTACCAACTCAGTCTCCTGACATATATAGAAGGGGATAACTCCCTCTTTCCATCTGAAGGTTTACTTCCCACACTGGAATTTTATGAACTCTGCTCATCCTTTGGTTGTTCACCCTTCGAAACCTCCTACTCCTCGTTCTCTATCATTGACATCGATACATGATCCAAGATCCCCTTGGATCCTCTTATAGAATGACCCTGCAACCTATATAACCTTCCTTCTCTGAGTCACACCAATGTCGATTATTGTGTCAGAGATAGTTCCCTCTTAACATATGATTACTTTCCCTTTCTAAAAAGTGAAGACAAAACCCATGTCCTTCAAAACTGAAACTGAGAGAAAGTTCTTCTTCATTTTTGGTACATACAACACATCTTCCTCCAAAAATCCTCTTGAGTCCATATGGAACCTCATTATCCCAACTCCCTCTACGCCACACTTGGCAAGAGTGCCAATCTCCACCTATAAATCTGATTCCTTCTCCGACAAACTAGTGAACAAATCATGTGTCCCCATCATGTGAAGAGAAACACTATTATCCAAGTACCATGCACTCCTTGAGTTGGTGTTGGTACAGAGGCATATGAACATTGAAATTCCTTCTCAAAATTTTCTACAAACCCATATAGTTTCATCTCTACTAATGTTTCTTTATGTTTCTTCCCTTTCCCCTTCTTCTCTAGACACTGTGATGCATAGTAATAAAACTTGTCGCATGTGAAGAACTTGATTTTACTCAAGTCCTTCTCTCCTGGATGTGAGGTTGAATCCTCATTGTTACCCTACTTGTTGGAACCCTTTCCTTTTCCCTTCCTTGTATTACTGACAAGGACCATGTTCTCCTCCTCTTCCTCTCCCTGCTTTCCTACTTTAGACTCCTCCCGAGTCTCTTCCTAGATACAATCATCCCAAAGTCTCTGCCAATCTGGAATATTTTCCCGAGCGTAAACTCCCTTGACAAATGGTTCCCAAGACTTGGGAAGACCATTCAATGCAACATTCACAATCTTTGTGTCCTCCATTTTCTCTCCTATGGCTGCAAGTTGATCACACACCTCTGTGATCCTCATGAGATAGTTGGTAACATTATCAGATCTAGACATTTTCACCAATCTGAGTTTATTCCTTAAGACCATCTTCCTATTTATGTTCTTTCTATGGAATAAAATTACCAAGGAATCAAACATCTCTTTGGTCGTATTCTTCTCAGTTAGGTGAGGAATTAGATGATCCTTCATGGAATCCAAGAGGACCATATCTGCTTTTATCTCCTTCCTATTGTGAGCTTCCAAAGTTGTCAGATCTGTCAGTGGAGTAACTTCTTTATCCACTAACTCCAAAATGTCATACTCCTTCAACACCAAAGTTACTCTTGCTTTCCAATATAGGAATTTGGATGCTCCATCCAATCTGTCTTCAACTCTCAACGATATTTTTTCCATCCCTAAGACATGGTAAACTACCTTTGAAAATAACCAGCTACTAAAAACTACCCCTTGTATTGATTTGTACGAACTTGTACATGATTGTCACCACCACAACCCATGTATGTACGCAATTGTCACCATTGCAACCCAAGTATGTTCATGACTAGTACTACTGCAAGCCACATATATATGACTATTCTTTAAGCAACCACCGTATGTACGCGACTTTTCTCAAAGAAACCGGCATATGTACGCAATTGTGTTATTTGTGACCTACGTATGCTTTAGTAAACCTGCAAAAAACTTAGTTTTACCTCAGTATGATTGTTTCCTGAAATACAACCTTCTATTTCCACCTATTGGTTATGTATATGTTATGGATATGAGATCTAGCTTCCCTTCAGAGAACCTACTTTGATACCATGTTGAAAATCTTACTCCAACACCTAGGTACTTTGTTATCTAGTGATTTCCTTACTACAATCAAATTAGCATCTCACAAAACAAAAATACACGACTGAAATATTCAATCACCATTAGCATCTCACAAACAAAAATACACGAATTAAATATTAAAATCAATAACATGTTGAAAGAAAAGATGAACCCAATTCATGCACACATAAACACCAATATTTTTGTGATATCCCCTGAGAAAATCCCAAGAGGGAAACTGTTGGTAGAATGATTTTATTGTTAAAATCAAAGCTCATAATAGAATAATATCTCATGTGATAAATACAATCATAGAAACTTCTGCAAACCGGACCTACTATACTTAAACTTAACTATAGGATTTTTAGGTGTACATGATTTTCCTTCTAGACCTATATATGTATGCAACTATATCCATTGTGACCCACATACATGTATGGAAAACTGATACAAAAATCTCTATATGGCACTACACTCTCTTGTGGATTCCTCTAATTGAAAACCACTTGTGTTTCCTTTGTTCTCTCTTCTCATTGACCTAATCTCTAGATGGAAGTCCTCTCCACCTATCCAAGATATTGAATCATGGTCCTTTGTGATTCAACCCTCTCATAAATACTTGGATTAACTCTATTTATCCAACCAGTGAGATCTCCTCACACATGTGTAGGTAAAATTCCTTCTTTGCTTCTACGCTCTCAAATGACTCCACACTTGCAAAAGTCCTTCTTTGATATCTTTGTGTGAATGTGTCCTCTCCTTCACCCTAGCCTTCTTTTACAATCAGAGTTATAATCTATTTCTAACTTCACTTGGAGATTTAGATTGCATACAGATATTTCATGCTAAGTATATTTAGCACTTTCTTGGGATAACTCCACAACTAATTACATATTTAATTAAAACACTTTTACTTTAATAATTCCTTTAATTAAAGTAAATTCAAGACTAGAAGGCTTTGGGTGATTTCCATACATCTAGACACATAGACCAGGAAATACTTGTCCAATGCTACTAAAAGTATCAACAGATGATGGATTGCAATTAAGCAGCATGAAACACCAACAAAACAAATACTCAATACAATATATTCTAGTCATAGTTGATAGCATTACAAATAAAGTAGATGTGTTGTTATTATGCTTGAACTTGTATTTGTTTGTAAATAAGTGAGATGTTTGCATAATGAGGGTATTTATTTGAGATTATGTGGACTATAAATCTCTTTTGAAAGATTTAGGTTATCATGTTAACCCTTGGCATGTATCCTTTCCCTACATGGTAATGTTATTAGTTGTGAATAAGGCCACATTGAGCATGCACCTTAAGGATTGTCAAACTGATGTATTAGATTTCTAGAAATAAAGTGGGGTGGTGGAGTTTTGAACATCTAAATTTGAGTGATTAACGACTGATTATCGTGGACTCTTGTACAAGAGTCCCCGATGATGGGTGGAGTGACCACTCAAAACGTCTGGAAGATTTCAAAACTCTACACATAGTTCATTTCCAGAAATTTAATACAACATTATGATGAACTATGAAAACTCGTGCATACTCTAATTGTCAAACTATCAAAGCTATTGAGTGGTGTCTAGTTCCATTAAAAATCATTGTACACTTTGACTCATGGTGATTATGACAATCACCCACATTAAATAGTATTCAAACAAGTTAATTGCTTGAAAAAAGAAAGTTGCCTAAGGAAATAAGCAAAAAGGAAAGAGCTCAAAATTAAAAAATATCTTTAAAAAAGACCATGCACATGATAACACACTAAACTAAGAGTACATGATGAAACAAATCTCTAAAAAAAACTTGACGATATTGTAGAAAGAAATAAAATCATAGAAAAAAAAATGTATTGAAAAAAGAAAAAGAAAGAAAAAAAAAATTATGAATAACAACTATATAAAATACAAAAGTTTTGGAATTAAAAAGGAAAAAAAAAAAAATTCATAAACATTCCAAAAGAAATCTGGAAAAAGGAAAAAAAAAAAAGGGGGAAGAGAAGTTGTTAAAATCACAATTGAGAAGAATAACGAGATTACTAAAGGAGCAATGGAGATGAGAGAAAGAATGTCAAACCCACCTCTTCAAAGTCACTTGGTTTGACCCACCTCCTCATTACAATATTTTCTTTATAAACGTTATGTCGATTTTAGACAATAATACAAACAAAAAACGTAGCACTATAGGTTGAGTCTATATGATTGATTGATTGATTGGAATTCCATGTAAGGAAAATGATTATAGTGGTCCATATATTTAAGAAAAAACATTAATAACATGACTTTAGGTAAAGTATATTAACACCATCAATAACATGACTTTAGGTAAAGTGGATCAATCAATTGAGATCATTATTAGATTCACCATAATTCACTCTACATCAATATTGACACCATTAGATATAGAAGGGTCATTTGTTCATTGTACATCAATATTGACACCAACAGATATAGAAGGGTCATTTGTTGTCAACATTAGATATGGGAGGGTCATTATGTTTACAAGTTTGTGGTCAATATAATCTTATTAAATGTACATTAGAATATTAAATGTACTCTAATGTACTTTAGCTTTTTTTTTTTTAGCTTAGATGTGAGTGTGTTATGAATATTGAATGTATATAGAGTTAAATTTTAATGAATGTAGAATCTTTATGTAGAATAAATGAATGGTTGGTTTTTAAAAGTTGATTTTGATTTTTTATTAATAAAAAATTAATTAATATTTTAAAAATTCAATTAATTTAAAGCGGTGGATATTAACAAATATTTATTTTTAATTTTATTATAAAACATAATAATAATAATTTGGATTCCCTTCTTATAATAACCTAAATGTATTTAACACAATGGAAATTTATTTATAAATATTTATTTATATGTGTTTTGTATCTATAAACTTGTTACGAGATAATATTATCAATTTTTTAAGTTTTTAAAAATCAATATATTTAATAATGAAATTATTGATTTTTTATCTTTTATAATAAATTATGATGGTTTAAATTGTGCATTAAATAGAGTTTTTTAATTAGTTTTACTTTATCATGATGAGATTAATACATTCAAATTAGCATTTATAAAGAAGCATTATTCTATTATTCTATTTGGTTTCCATAGACTAAAGAGTTATAAGTGGAGGACATTTATTCCATCAAAGTCTCTTTGCACATTGCTTGACTATTTTTGTGTGAATTGGTGTATGTTCACAAGCACAAATATTAGCATGTCACTTGGTATGAATTGAACTTTGGTAGGGGCTATATTAATTACCTTCTTTTATTGATCCAACAAGTTACCATTGACACGCATTGGATTAATTAAAATCTCTTTAGATAATAAACTACTTTTCATTATCATTATGTCTTGTATGTGTTCATATAGTACCCTTTTGAAAGTGAAGGAAGTTGAATAAAGGTAAATGCCACCAAATAATCTCATTAATTAATTGTATTGTTGAAGTGAAAAAGTATGTTATCACATTAACTCAAAAACTTTAACATCTAAGTTAAATATTTTGATGCAAGTAATACTTTATAAATAATTTGTCTCACAATTATTGTTAATGTAGGATTCTTTACAATACACACTTAATCTACATATGGCAAGAATAGAGTGATAAGTGAAATTTATGAGTTCTACATAAATTTATGATTTTGCTCATAAATGTATGTAGAAAAATCATTACATCGAATGTGTGTAAATAGAAATGTTATATCCCAGAAAAATGTCATCCTTTGAAACTTGTCATTTGCAGTCTCTTTCCATGACAGTTTTGACTTGGTGACATATCAACAATTCATTGTAGTGGTCCAATGAGAGAAATCCTTCATTGGAGGGAAGCGCAAGGCATGCACCAAGGGTTTGAGTCCTTTGATCAGACAAAGCTCGAGGAGGGATAGTGAAAGTAAGTCCCCAAAGAGAGGAAATATCTTTGTTTGAAGGTAAGCATATGAGTTTTTCAGATAGTCAAGACTCCCCCGCATTAACTCATCTACCAAGGTAAGAAGCATGATGTTAACTCCTCAAGTCCTTCAGACTTTGTTTCTTCGAAAAAATTTAAGTCTTTGATAAAATGGAGGTAAAATCCCAGAAGATTCGAAGTACCAGAGTGAATCTACGTTGTAGATCACTGAGGAATGCTTTGACCATTGATTGGCTATGGAACAACTGGTCATTGGATCAAACCCATACGAGAGGAGAGTGCATGATAGAGGAGATCAAATCCCAACTGTTGGATCTGTGCACAAGCAAATGTGAGTTGTAGATATCAAGGCCTCTCTCGGAGATTCACACTGCGGAGAAGTCAGCCGTTGTTATGAAAAGGAATGAATTTCCAAGTCCAAGTCCAAAGAGTCAATTTCGACCATTCATTGTTAGGGGAACACATGTCCCAGATTATCAGAAAGGTCCTGATATCTCTAATCTTTGAAGGATTTTGGGTGGAAGGTGTTATGGCGTGAAAAGTCCCGAAGCCCAGAGTCAATCATGACCATTCCTCGACGATTAAACATGGACCGTAGATCTATTCCCTTCTCCATTTCAGTGTTCGAAAGTTCATGAGTTTGGTGGTGAAAAGGATCAAGGAACCCTGAAGCCCAAAGTTCCATAGTTGATCACAGTCATTGGTTGTTGGAGGAGTGTGAGTCATCAATTGTTGGCTCCATGGTTCCCAAGAATTTGGAGGTGTTTGTGTTAGAGTGAGAAAAAGTGCCCGGCCTGAGCCCTGGAGTTCCTTTGGACTCTAGATCACAACAAAGAGTGTGGACCATCTATTCTTGAACCCTTCAAGGGTTCACTATTTCGTCATTTGGGGGAAGTGTTATTTTGTGTTGGAAAATGTTATGAACCCCAAAGCTCTGGAGCACCGAAGTAACGAAGCTTTGGAGAAGTGCTCATTTGAGAGTTCTCCAATTCGGCATTCAGGGATTTGGAGTGGTTGAGGAAATTAAAACCTGTGGCTCAAAGTTCCAAAGCATCGAGTCCCGCTCCTGAGAAGCACTCCGAGTTCACCAATCTCGCATTCAGTGGAATTTGGAATGTGTTGAGGAGAAAGTCCCATGAAGCCCTGGGTTCAAGTCAGAGGTCTCAAGCTCGATAAGCACATTTAGGTAAGCCGGCCCCTGGTTCCCTATCCCGCGTCACAAGGAGATTTGGGATCAAGCATGGGTCTAGGTGCCCGAATTGATTTTAATATAGAAAGGGGCTTAGAGAAGGATCCCACGGGTTTCTTCTCTGATGATAATGACTCACATTTGAGTAAATCAAAAGGGCCTTTGAACCTTAAGAGAGGATCCATCATGGGTCCAAGAGATAATTCATCTCCCAAAGAAGATAACATGTAAAAGGATTTCCCATAGAAAGAGCGTAGAATCCATGCATAAATCTTGGGAAGAATTAATGGATAATTTTCAAACGACCATAACTTTCAAGAATCCCGAATTGAGCATGAAGCAGGTGTTGAAAGGTGTTGGAAAGTAAATATAACCATTCACCTTAAAATTGATCTAGGCAGTCGATTTTTCAAGAAATCAGAAGAAATAATTTGATGCATTGAATCATAGAACACAGCCTTGGAGCTGAATTAAAATTTTTGCATGTTAATTTTTTTTAAGATGGCATAGAAGATAACTATAGTATTCAAAGCCAAAAACACTAATTATCCTAGAACTTCAGCAGTCAGAATTCTAGTATCCCAAAACCCAGGAAGAGGTGAAACTTGGATAGACTTTCCAAAATATGTAAATGAAGAAACCTAATTGGGCTCCTACCAAAAATAAACTAATGGAACAGTGCAAAAATGCATACTTACAATTCAAATTTGCACCTAGTTGAAGCGTGTGAAATAAGAGAACTTTAATGGGAAATATTCAATTTCCTATAACTTTATGCTCAATACTCATAATTGAACAAGGGAGAAATCATTAGAAAGGTATTAGATAGGGGAGTCTTATATCCACCTAGAAAAATTGATCTTAATAGTTAATTTTCAAAAGAGATTGGAAGAGGGAATTATGATTTAATATGGAAACATAATTGTACATAATTTCTTAAATTTCTTAAATTATTTAGCCTAACTAATTTTGTTGGCTGCACATTCTGTAGAGTTAAAACATTTATTCCATAATAGGTGAGAAGGTTGAAATTTAGCTAAATATAAGCAGAGGTACTCAAGGGAAACAAAGCATATGACAAAAATATTTTATAAGATGGTCAAGATCCAAGACTACAAAATGTTAAGGTATGAATCTCGGTGCAACAATAAATAGATTAGTCTTGGGAAGCCACTATAGGATTTCCATTCATGTTAGTCAAGTACTCATTGGAATCTGGGAAAAGGAATAGATCATGTAGTGAACGAATTAGTGAACACTCCCAAAGAAACCAATATACATACTAAGCAATACATTGGAGTTGGATCTATTATAAAAGGAATTGTCTATCATAATGATAATAATCAGATAAAGAAAGAGGATTAATGCATATATGGATAAAGATCGCATCATCTCTAGGTATTAGTTATGAGAGAGATAATGCTCTATGTTTATCATCGGCGCATAGTGAAAGCACAGGCGAAGGAAATCATCATATGGTAAAGAAATGAAGGTGCACATAAGTAAGGGGGTGTCGGTGGAGGCATAAAACAATATAATGTGGAAAGATTGGATCTAGAATGATGTAATAAAACTCCTAGCAAAGGAATTACACAAAACTAAGTTCATTAGAGACTGGATGAAGTTTAGGAGTAATTTAAGATAATAGAAAGGTACCATTAGATGGATACTCGTTATACATATATTCTTCCTCACACTCGGTGGAACTGTGACAATAATGGGAAGGACTATTGAGTACATTCGCAAGAGATGAGTCCTTTGACAAGGTATTATTTGAGATGTTAATTCAAAAGGATTCAAACATGGAGGAGAAGGGAATATGCATTAATATGGCATGATGGAAATTTATTATACAAGTTAGGTTGAAATCAGATGGGTCAAGAAAGGAAAAAGTAATGGTTCCAAGAAGAAAATCCATGTTGATATGTTCAATATCAAGAAATAATGAATCAATTTGGTTTACTAAAGAAATTGGAGTTAAATATCCAAGGTTAATTAAAGATCATGTTTAAATAAAAGGATCAATATATAAATAAAAATAAACAAAATAAAACAAAGGATCTCCTAAATATTTTAGATGTGAATTACAGTTTTGAAGAAAAAAAGTTTTGGAGAAACATTTTAACTTGAAAATTAAAGAGAATTACAAGATTATTATGAGTCAATGAAATTTGCATCTTAAGAAGCTTTATGAATTCTTTAATATTTTGACTAAAAAATAAACCCTTTACATAACAAACATTTTCACTATAAAAGGCATTGACTATGGAATTAAACACCTTGTAAAAAAAGGAAATCAAAGAGATTAAAATATTGGAACTGAAAGGTCAAATGTTCATTCTTATTCTTCAGTGATTTAAATATTTTTTAGTTTTAATATCTGAGGAATACTTTCCTAATCTTTGGACGAAAATCCTTGTTAATTATACTTTTAAAACTAGTAGTGACAAAAATCATCCTTCAAAATGTAGGATTGTTATGATAAACCTTCTTCTCTCTAAGTTGTATTAAGTAATATTCGAGAAGAAGATTATCTTGTGGTTTGAAAGTCATGATAAGATAACTAATAGGTACATGGGTTTTTTATTTTATCATTCAAATTTATAGCACATAATTACTCATAGGATTATAATTGAGGATCAGAACAACAACATTAATCTTCCTTGTTTTCTTGATTTTAAAAATATTTTGACATAATTCTAGAAATAACCTCTCTAGAAAAAGTTGCAAAAATATGTTGGGGTTCCTTTTGAGTTGAGGGATGTAATAATAAGGTTTTATAAGAGGGTCATTGTAAGTTTATAAATATTGAAGGTTGGTTAGAGAAAATCAATTATAATATAGTGTATAAGGCTTGTTCTCTCACCTGCTATTTTATATTTATATTGACAAGTTAGAGGAGTGCAATAAGGAAGTAGATTGTGTAAGCACAACACTAGAATGATTGGCTATAGCCCTCCTTCTATGTGCAAATGATATTGTCCTTTAGCAAGATTCCTCTAACCTCAAAAATTTCAAAATTCTCAACATTTCCTATACTAACTTCAGGATACTTGCAAACATAGTTAAATCAAAGGTAATTCTCATTAAAATGAAACAATCACATGCCCTAATTTGCTTCACATGATAATAAAAAATTAGAATAAGACCATTTTTGTAATGTCCTCGGCCACCAACTTGACTTGCTCAGCAACGTTACTACGTGGAAACATTCTCATGTTTATGTGGTATGCATTTAAATGAAGCTAAATGGATTAACAGAGTAAACATATAATCACTGCTAACATACAAAATTAATGGAATCAATAGCCACTCATTGCAACAATACATGATAATATTGTAGCATCATTGCATATGCATTTTAATCTGAATTCTAAATGACATGCATATACTTCCATCTTTGAAACTTAGTAACTCCGCCAACCATGTGCAGGCCTTCCAAGAACCTCCTAGCCTAGACCATGCTATACTCATCACACTCAACAAGTAGTCACCCCTAAGCTACTTAATTAGTCCCACCCAAGGTAAGGGAATCCAGGACTAGGCTGAGGCTACAGAAAACTGCACAAAGAAAACCTGGAAGGATTCTTTCCAAGAGCCTTCTTATGCCCATTACTCATGGATCTCATTCTCACATGCTCTTCTTGTTCACATATTCTCAATGGGGAGAAGAATATGTGGACCAATGGGGAGATTGAGAATAAGAGAAAGTTGAATTATTACAAAGAAATCATTAACACTAAAGTAGAATATCAAAACTATCTCTCCATTGTTCATCATGCAAGAAAGAAAATAAATATTATAAATAGAAGAACAAATTATATGCTCTTCATAGTGAACACATAGTGAAATAAAGCATCAGAACAAACCTAAAACACATTGGCAAGAAATCATTTGTATAATTTGTGAGATTAATAAAGTAGAGGATGAAAAACACTTTTTTTTGGAGTACCCAACCTACAAAGACATTAGATCTACCTTTGAAAATATTTGTAATAAAATTGAACTTTGTAACTTCTTAACCCATAAAAACCAAATAAAACTCAGAAATTTGATCACCAGGTTATCCGATCACAAAAACAGTATGCTAAATAAAGGTAATTAATTTGAGTTTATAGGTCATATAAAACAAAGTTCGTCTCATTGGATGGTAATAATGATCATCTCCATCATCATATAATGCATAATTACATAAGAAATTTGTTTATTTTCAAATACAAATTTTAGTGTGTTTATTAGACTTTAATTTCCTTACTCATTTACAATTTATTGCTCATGGATAAACATTTAGAGTGAACTTTCAAAGTAATACATAAAAAAAATATTATCATATAGATTTTTGTATACTCATTCATGTTTCCAATATTTATATAATTTAGCACATAATAACACATAAGATTAAAAAGAAAAATGGGCACATAAGTACAAATAAATCATATAATAAAATAGTCGAGTCTAAAATTGAAATCATAATCATTCTTGTTAAACCTTTTTCTAAGAAAAAAATCATAACTCCTTTAATTCATGAAAGGCGCATCAACCACAAAAACAAGATAGAATAAGATCCACTAAGAAGGGGGCTAAACATTATGATAAGGGGCTAAGCTTAGAGAGATTTGGCTTAAAAAAGGAATATTATATTAATATTACTTAAGGTATAAATTATGGATAATTATTTTGTCCTAAGTTCTAAGATGGGGACAAGGCCAAATTAGCCTCTCAAACATGACAAGGCCGGTTGGGCACATGCATACAAAGATCTTGGACTTAGTGAATTTTTCCATTCATTCCATCACTCACAAATTTTTAGTTGTCCTTCGTAATTTCCTGTTACCATCATTATACTCCTTTGATCAGACTGGAACACAAGCATCAAACCCCACTGCGACAGTACCTGCATTCGGTGAGCCTAAGAGTTGACTAAAGACGGTTAAGTTCGTGGAGAAATTCTCCCGGGTGAGAGACCAGAATTGTTTTCCCGAAGGTGCCAAAAATGCAGCTACAGGGATCTGAGACATCCTATCTGGCCTATTGATGAACCCCCATAAAGAAAGTGGGGCAGCAAAAGGATTGTTGAATAGAGAAGGAGAACACTTCCTGAGGTGGGACATGCATGTGGGAATGAGGGATTGTAGGTTAGTTGCAGTAGTTGGCACCTTGACTTGATTTTTGTTGTGTTGGTTATACCTTATTCTGGCTCAAGAAGACTTCCCTGGTGTAGTTTCTAGCCTCAAATCGGTGGTGACCTGCTGCTGAGCATTTATGAGAAACATAGTCTTTGGTTGGGAGGAAATTTTGAGGTATGCACGCAATTGGTGGTTTTTCTATCAAAGATATACAATTGTATGTTAACTAGATGTTTCCATTATTATTATGTGTTTTCTTGTAAGGGTTTTTCCGTGTGTAAAGGTATGGCATTATTATTCTATTGTATAAATATGGGCATTTGCGGAGTTTTTGTATGTTTTAATTGTTGTGGTTATAGTTCAAAAAATTATTTCACATGGCATATCCCAACAATAGGGTGGTTGAATTGTTGGTAATATGGTATTAGAGCCCTTAGTTTTCAAATATTGATCCCGGATGGTCAAGTGTTGAAATTGTCCTACTACGAGACTGAGGCTTTGCCAGCCAAGGTCAGGAGGGCACTGAGAGAACACGTTGACGTTGTTCAAAAGCTCAGGAGGAACGACACAAGCATAGGATCAAGGAGTGACCCTACAGAGGATAAATCAAAGGCCAAGCCTTTGAAATCTTGAGAAAATCCTTCATTGGAGGGAAGCGCAAGGCATGTGCCAAGGGTTTGATTCCTTTGATTGGACAAATATCGAGGATGGATAGTGAAAGTAAATACTCGAAGAGAGGAAATATATTTGTTTGAATGTGAGAAGACAAGATTTTTTCAGGAGAAGTCAATACCCAACACAATCATCATTTCAAGGTAAGAAGAACAGATGTTAAACCCACAAGTCCTTTGGACTTTGTCGCTCCGGTTGTTTTAAGTCATTTGTCTTGAAAGAGGAAAAATCCCTAAAGCTTTGAAGCCCCCAGAGTGAATCTACATTGTAGATCACTGGGAGGAGTGCCTGGATGTTGGATTGGTCATAGAACAAATATGGGTCATTGGGTCAAACCCCAGACTAGAGGAGGAGTTCCATGGAGAAGATCAGATCCCAACAAGGATCTTCATTGCCAAATGAGTTGTAGATATCAAAGTTCGATGATTCAACACTCCAGGAGAAGTGGGTCATTGTTGTGCAAAAGGGAAGAATTCCTGTCCTAAAGCTTGGAGTCAACCGACCATTCATTGTTGTGAAAATGTGTCTGTACATTATCGAGTGTCCAGAGATTCCTCTCTCTAAAGGATTGCGGGTGGAAGGTGTTTCTGGAGTGAAAATTATTGAATCCATGAAGCCCAGAGTCAATCAAGGCCATCCATTGATGGGGACATGTGAACTGTATATCTCAGCTCATTGTCAGTTTAGAATTCAACAATTCGAGAGGTTGTGTGCATTGGAGCCTCAGAACTCCCAAAGTCTTAGGTTTCGAGGATACCACCATTGGTTGTTGAGGAGGTGACTCTAGATCATTGGTTTGATCGCCGACAGTCAAGGTGTCGTGTGTTGGAGCGCAGAAAAAGTCCCAAATCCTAGAGCCCCAGATCTCCTTTGGACCATAGATCGTGGCAAAGAGCATGGAACGTCTATTCTTGAACCCTTCATGGGTTCACTACTTCGACATCCGAGGGAAGTGTTGTCTTGTGTTGGAAACTATTCTGAAGCCCAAAGCTCCAAAGAAGCATCATAATGAACTCAAGAGAAGGCTTCCGCTCGAGTTTGCTAATCTGCATCTGTGATTTGGAGTGTGTCAAGAAGAAACCTCTGAAGCCTTAATTTCCATAGCGTCGGAGTCTCGAAGCTCCAGAGAAGAAACTGTTCGGGAGTTCACCAATTTGGCATCTGGGGGATTTGCAATGTCTTGAGGGAGAAACCTATGAATCCTAAAAGTTAAAGAAGGTCATACTCAAGCTCAGATAGGCACAAATTCACTTAGGTAAGTGTCCTGGTTCTATCTCATGTCACAGCGAGATTTGGGTCAAAGGAAGAGGGCTATGTCCTAATAATTTCCATTTTAAGATAGAAAGGGTTTAGAGAAGGAGCTCAGTGGATTTCAGGATTTATATGACCCAAGACTTGAGGGAACAAGGCCTCAGAATCCCACAGAGAGGATCCCGCATGGGTCCAAAATATAATTCATCTCCCAAAGAAGATCAAAATGTACAAGCATTTCCTCACAGAAAGAGCAGAGAATCCATGCAAAAATCTTGGGAAGAATTAATGGACAATTTTCAATAACCATAACTTCTTGCTCAAGAATCATAATTGAGCAAGGAAGTAGTAAGGTGAAAGGTCTTGGAAAGTAGAATATAATCTGATTCATCTAGAAAATTGATCTAGGCAGACAATTTTTCAAGAAATCAAGAAAGACCATGATGCATTATTGAACCATAGAACACAATCTTGGAGCTGAATTAAAATTTTTGCAAGTTTAAAAAGCGTTTAAGAGGGCATAGAAGTTACCTATAGCATTCAAGGCCAAAACACTAATTGGCCTAGAACTCCAACAGTCAGAATTAGCATTCCGTGAACCTAAAAAGAGGTGAAACTTGGACACACTATCCAAAATATGTATATGTGAAGAAACTCCAATTAGTTCATACACCAAAACAACTAATGAACAAAGTGCAAAAATGCATACTTATAGTTCAGATTTGCAATTCACCTAGTTGAAGTGTGAACAAGAGAACTTAATGGGAAATTTTCAAATGACCATAATCTCTCTGCTTCAATGCCTGTAATTACAAGGGTGAATTCCATTAGAAAGGCATTAGATAGAGTCTATTATCCACCCATAAAATTGTTTTGGGTAGTTAATTTTCACAAGAGATCAAAAGAGGGAATTATGATGCATTATTGAACAAAAATTGTACATAATTTCATAAATTTGATAAATTATTTGTATTTTAACGAATTTTGTTGGCTACAAATTTTGCAAGAGTTAAAAATTTATTTCATAACATGTGAGAAGGTTGAAATTTAGTTAAATACAAGAAGAGGTACTCAAGGAAAGACTTCTATGACAAAAATATTTCACAATATGATCAAAAGCCAAGACCACAAAACGTCAAGGTATGAATCTAAGTGCAGCCATAAAGTCTTGGGAAGCCACTACGGGAAGTCCACTCATGTTAGTCAAGTATTAAATGGAATCTGGGAAAAGGAATAGATCATGAAGTGAATGGAAATAGTGAAATTCCATTCACTCCCAAAGAAATCAATATACAAATTAAGCAATGAGCCGATCTATTATAGTATGAATTGTCTATCATAATGATAATAATCAGATAAAGAAAGAGGATTAATGCATATATGGATAGCGAGCATCATCTCTAGGGATTATCTATGGAAGTATAGAGTAATTCTTCCCTATGTTTATCAAAAATAAAGGAAAGCATGGTATGAAGGAATCACATCAAGGGTAAAGAAATGAAGGTGCGCATAAGTAACGGGTGTCGGTGGAGGCATGAAACAATATAATGTGGAAATATTGGATCTCGAATGATGCAATAAAACTCCTAGCATAGGAATTACTCAAAGCTAAATGTATTATAGACTAGGTGAAGTTCATGGTAAATTAAATAGTTGAAAGGTACCAATAGAAGGATACAAAGTTATACTTAGTCTTCTGCAACATTCGATGAAATGTGACAACAATGGGAAGGACTGTTGTGTACATTCCCAAGAGATGAGTGTTTTGATAGGGTACATTGGGATGTTATTCCAAAAGGATTCAAACATGGAGAAGAAAGAATAGGTCCATTATATGGCATGATGGAAGCTGATTATGCAAGTCAAGTTGAAACTCGATGGGTCAGGAAAGGAAAAAGTAATGGTTCATTAAGAAAAACCAAGGTTGATATGTTCAAATAAGGAGTATTGAATCAATTTGTTTCAACAACAAATTGATAACATCCAAGGTTAATTAGAGATGTCCGAAATTTTAATTCTATTACTAGGATTTGGACTTTAGAGATCTAAATAATAACGGAATGATGAAAATTAATATCAAAGATAATATAAAGCCATAAGTGTGCGTAAAAGCAGATAACAGGGCTAATGTTGGGATGGAATAGTACTCAAGATAGAGAACAATTAGGCATATTGTTTTCCTTTGTAAGAACACAAGAAGATTTGAGAATCCGGAAGAATTGAAGACTTCTAGGAAACAACAAAGGAAAGATATAGGAAGAAAAGAGGTTGTGTAATTGATTATAGGCAAAGAATTATGTTATGGATTGTTGGACAGCCATATATAGTACAGGAAATTGACATGCAAATGCATTTAGGATCATGTTAATGATGCATTATTAGTGCATACAAATATGGATTGATGAATGCCAAATTGTTAATATACATATATAAAAATAATAATACTAGGACTAGTCTATTGTTGAATATATATTAATATGAATGTTGATAATGGTGGTTGTTGTACTAGGAAAGAGAGAATTATTGCATGGCTGTGCGTTTCTACTAATGTTGCTGCATATAGAAGGAAGCAACATAAAATTGAAGAGTGGATTATAAGTCTTATAATAAAATCATGGGAGTTTCTATTGTTATCAGCTATCCAGGTAGCATTAAATTTATTTAATGGAAGTTATGCATGTATGTATTTTATAAAATTATTTTGCATAATTGCTAAATAATTTTTTGGTAAGAATTTCCTCAGCCAGTTTTATTTATAAAATCACATTATAGCATTAGCTGAATGTATTGATGTGAATAAAATACCATTGGGTTTGGTAAATAGATTCAGAATAAATTATAAAATATTTTAGATTTTGAAATGCATACATTCACATAGAAGCATGTCATGTTAATTGGTTATGAGCTAATAACCAAGGCAATAAAAGGTATGAAACTGTTATAGGAATGCTAGAAAGTTTTTAGTCCATGCCATGAGACCATGGCATGGTTGGTTATGGCAAGGTATGTATATGGAAAGGATATATGTACCACACAAATATCCAATGAACTTTCTACTTATAAATAATATTTGGACTGCAACCTTTTTTATAACACCAATGAAAACTACAAAATTATATTCTGGTGGTATAAGTTCGGGCTGAAAAGAAGGCATCCAAACAATGGAGAAGAAAATAGAAGCGTATGGAGAATGCCAAGGCATTGGCTAGACTTCCACCAATAACGGTAGATACATGATAGATATATATTCTTAAAAAAAAATGGAAAGATGCAATGAATAGATATGCATTGACAATTGCACTCATGCATAGTAAGTAGTAGAGTTGCACTAATGCATAGTAAGTAGTAGAGTTACACTTATGCATAATAAATTGATATACTTGAGTGTATTATTGAATGCATTTTTGTGAATGCATGCATATATATTATTTAATGGAAATAATTATGCTAACGGTTGAAATGTTACAATTATTACTAACTCATAGAGTTGAGAACATTTCAGGAGTTGTTAAACATTGCAACAAGAAATTTGCAAGTCAAGTAGTCACAAAAACATTGACTACAAGAAATTTATGTATGTTTTGGAAATAGAGTAATGAAAATAATAATGTTTAAAGAATGAAAATCCTAATGGCAGGAAAATTACTATGCAGAAAATGATAAATTCATTCTATTTAATAAATTGTTTGATATTGTGATTGAATTGTTATGTAAACAATTCAAGATCACTTTGTAAGGTTTGCACATATTGCAATGAAAGCATAATGTATAGGAAATACTGATAATTTGTTGTTTGAATGCAAGATGGAAGAATTGCAGGAAAATTAGTATTCAATATGGTGATTGTTGTAAAATCCATAAGGAAGACTGCATCCTACTATTGCAACAACCATGGAAAATTATGGGATAGAATTTCATATTTTGGGAAAAGTTGATTTCCTTATGAAACAAATTTGAGTTTCTAAATGAATTTTTATAATGTTCTCTCATAAAAATTGTATATGTGTGATACAAAGGAGTTAATATTGATTAAATTTGGAATGCTTGGGAAGAAAAACTATTGATGGAGACACTGTAGCCCTATAAATGTAGAACCTTGGTGGGGTTCTAATAATGAGTTGACGCTCTCTTTGTATGTGAAATCCTTGGTAAGATGGATCATTGAGGGATTGTGCAATAGTGAAGGGATACCTAAGCCAGGAAGGATGAATGCAACAAGGAAGAAGCAACTCAGGAGTGTTGATGGCATGACAATCTATAATCATGAGGGTGTGTCAAATGGAACAATGAGTTGGATTCTTTCATGAAGAAACTCTATGGAATAGAGAAAATGACTTCCAACTATAGTATGAATACATGAATTGGTGCTTGAAAGAAGAGCACCAGGTGGATAACACGATTCATTAGAAAATTCATGGAGTTTTTTGAGGAATTTTGAATTGTACAAGGTATATAATTCACCGAGGACAATGCATAAATAAGGGGAGGGGAATGTAATAACCCTAGGTTGAACCCCAATTGTAAAAATAATGTAAATATGCTTATAGGATGGTGAGCCAGGTTATTATAGGATAGAATGATTATATGATTATTAGGCCAAGGAGCCTGGATGCTAAAGGCCATCGTTCTTATATTGTAATATGTAAATACTCATATCCTTAATAAATTTCATCACTCCTGCAGACCGACCCATAAATGAGTATGGGGGGATAAACTCCACTAGGAAGGGAAAGGGGGCTAAGAGTCTATGA